>JARKHS020032457.1:260000-412448 GCA_030143305.2 Amblyomma americanum
TTTAAGTTAAAACTATCGCTAAATGCGTGTATGGGAGCAATTCGTGGTTGCCGCTTTTTTCGCCGCATATTTTCTCAACGGGAAAGGGGCACCGGGCTCAATATTGGACTGCGCGCCTTTATTCCGAATAAGGTCCGCGAAAGGCGCTTGCTTAGGAGTGAAGTCCACACATACAGCGGGGAGACAGGCGCGGGAAATTATGCGCTGCTCTCTCGCAAGGAGGTGTCGCTGGCCTGGAGGAGCTCCTTTTAGATTTGATGTGTGTCCACATGAATCATCCACATGCAGAGGAGTTTTAACATTCATACCCAGCCCAACTTGCTGTTAAAACCTGCCAAGCACTGAATAATAATTAGGCCACACAGGCTCAGAAGGCTGTCAGGAATTCCTTTCAGTTGATTTGCACATTGTTATAACAAGTTCTATATGTTTCAGTGTCCCCATAATAGGAAAATTCTGTACATAATAATGTGCCGGAATTTAACATACTTCTCTTGATATTACTTCGTTCACTAGGCTCACTTAATTTAGTACACTCCTTCCTAAGCCTTAGTAGGCAACAGCCGGAAATGCGGCAATGTTCGAGTTGTGCAGAGTAATAAAATAGTATGATCAGGGAAAAAAAGGTGTAGGAGCCGTGTGGAATAACTCACAATCTTGGGTTATGGCTTGCCCTACAGTGGAGCTCACTCAAATACGAAACTTGACCATACACAGACAAGGTTGTTAACGTAGCTATTGGCTGCTGAGTACCGACTTATTCTATGCACTGCAACGGGAGCTGTGCTTCATGCATTACGGCTTCACTTTGAGTTGACGTACACATGAATAATATTTTTGAATTTTAAATTTTTACACCATCCTGCCTTAACCACAGCACCATTATAATGAACTTGCGCCGAGAAGGATTTTTGTTGTTCTTCTATGATTAAGCGTACTCCCATCGACTCTATGAATGTAATATTTTTATTATAAACCACAGAAGAATGATACACAAGTTTCCACTTCGAACAGTGGTGCCAAACACATCACCACTCTCTCCTGGTTTCAGCAGTGAAGAAACAGTGCCATTCAGCTATGCTTCACTGTACACTGTGCAAATTTAACTCTTAGGTGTAGTGTAACCCTAATTTAGAATATTCGTACATGAGGGCAAATTTATTTAGCATTTACCATTGTGAATGCACACTATACTAAGCTGCAAGATGCTGAGTGACGTTTTAATACTTTATGAACGACCTGCGTGAAAGCCACTGTCAACTAAAAATGCCAAACATCTTACTTTCTGTAGGAACACTGACATGACTTGTGCCATGTACATTTAAACACATGTCTTTCAATGCCTGAAAAGCAGTAGCCTCATAATGCACACGAATACAGCAAACGTAACCATAACTGCAAAAAGCGAAGTGGCTACTTTTATATGGTGTTAAGGCGAGCTGCGTCACCTGCCAGCCGTTCAAGTCATGCTTCATAATTTTAAAGATATTTTGTGACTTCATTGGGCACATACTCTTTAAACCATCTCTATCCTCCTACAGCGCTTACATCACAAGCGGACAATGCCATCAGTAGAGCACCCTATTAAAGGGAACTCGTGTTGAAGCGATACCTGTCTTATACGTCTCAAGTCCTTGGCTCTATTTCTTGCCATTTGTGTAAGAAACAGACACACTGTCATATTTCGTAGTTCAGGTAACAAAGGCTAGGGTGCAGATAGGTTCGCTTCACAGGATTTGAGTAAGGAATGAGTGCAGTCGTGCCTCATTAATGTGGACACTTTTGCTCCTGAGTAGAAGTGTCTATAAAGCGAGTCGTCCGTAATAACGAATCACGAATATAAAAAAAACAGTTTGAAATATCGTTTTATGATTTCAGGCTCCTTATAAGCACAGTGGCGGGCAGTGTAGTGGAAATTGGGCAATCTTAGCAGCTCAGGTGCATTATTGTGGTCGCCATTATTTTGAAAATCAAACGATTTAGGGTGAAGCTCGTTTGAAGCGCCTCATGGTCAATGAGAGGGATGACAGTGCCTGTTGGTGTGGTGAAGTATCTCCTACTGTGACTGTTCACATTGCAAAAACTCTGTAGTCACTGGGCTGGCAGCTGCTAAATGTGGCTCTCATCGAAGCATAAAGATAATTCTTTTTCACAAACAGTCTTCTAATGTGGCAAAGGGTAAGGTGCGTCGACCTGGCACCTAACCAGTGTAAAGCATGAAGCCATGCACAGACTGAAAGACGACTACTCAGGCAGTTCACATTCGCCTGCCTTTCGCTGGTGTTCTGCACTCAAACTGTAAGGACGGAAATCTGGTAGAGGCACTTGGAATTTTTTTCTCATCGCTGTCCGTAATATTCGCACAGAAATACACGGGTCCCAATGAGCTCCGTGCATTTTCACCCTGTCCATTGTCCGGACAGCGAGTTTACTTATTAACGAGGCGTAAATACACTGAAAAATTTGGTTCTCAGAAAAAGTGTCTATAATTCGAGTTGTCCATATTAATCGCGGTCGTATTATCGGAGCACTACTGTAAATGTGTCATGTAAATTTTGCATGAGGAGTATTTGCACAGACTAGAGATCTATACGCAATACTTGCAGTGAAGGGGCCATTTGGATATCTGAGCCAACCTAGAGAAATTTGCGTGTCACATACTCTCATTTGTCTTTTACAACTGTTTGTGTGCTATACATTTCCACATGCATGCTTCAGGATGTCTTCCAGTCTCTCTGCATGAGCTCTTTAGCTTGGTGCCTAAGCACCTCGATCGAAGTAGTTGAGCATGGCTGACAGGTCGTTTCAGCTGCATTGTTTGAAAAACGAAAAAAAACCATCAAACAGCGAACATTGATAGCTGTAAACAAATGAGCACCCGAGTTTGTAGAAATTGTGTAAAAATAAAATTATGAGAGAAGGCAGCCTAGGCAAAGTATGAGGACGTGTAACCTCTGTGTTTTCATGGTCAATAAAATTCAAAGTGCATAATAATCTGACAGCTGCACAAAGGGGTTGGCAAATGAAATAGGTGAAAAATTATTTAATTTCATTATCACAATATGTGAAGCTTCATAAAAACAACAGCCCATGTCCCTGCTGGTCTATAACGAAGAGAATCGACTTCTATTTCTGTGTGCTTCTCTCGGTATTAATTTCGACGTATGTCGTTCGAATAGAATGTAAGCACCTGTTTACTGCTGGACATCTGAGCAGAATGCCTGCACAAGCGACAGCTCCCGAGGCACTCGCTAGGGAACGAGTTTATGGTATCCGGTAGCTGTGATTGATACACAAACGAAAAAGAAAGGTTATGCAGCATGCGGACTTTTCGCGAGTATCACCTATCTCACCCCCAGTTACACGATCTAGGCTTCGACTTCCGCCACCTCCGCTTTCTTAACTTTCTCTGAAGGGTTACCATTTCGAGTTTAGCGTTAGCACAGGAATACTCACGCCACCAAGAGAGGCAACCAACATGATAGATCACGCAAAAATTTTGTACTACTACTTCGGCGAAAATGCATTGTGAACGCTTTATCCATGCACAAGACCGAACCTCTCCGAAAGCATATTTATTTTTTTCCGATCGCGTCGCACACTCACATCCCCACTTATTCTGGTTCCCCTTCTCGACACAGATAGCTGCATCTTCTCAACTGAGAACATTACATGCTCTCGACTCGACGTGTTCATTGCTGATAGCTACCACGAAGTTAGAGGCAACAAACGCGGAAGATAAAAAGCGCGACGACTGGAGTAACCTCAGACGAGCGCAGCTTTCCCGTCCCGCTAAAATAATGGCAAAGACGCCAAGGTCCTCACCTGTAGTAATGGACAAACACGCTGTCAGCACGTTTCCGTTTTCACACATACCGGCGACACAGGAACACTTCGCCTTCTCCACGCCAGATTCCGCAAAGACGTTCGCCTGTTAGCGCAATTTTGCGAGTATCGACAGCTAAGCCGTCACCCTAAATTCAATTTGATAGTCTCTGGTGCCCTCAGAGAATGTCAAAGCTAAGTGCTTAGCGTCAAAGACGCGATTGGCCTCGCACAAAACGGCGAAAATTTCGGCACATGCAAGCAACGCCCATACATTCGTAAGCGACGAGCTATGCGTGGACCTCCACTCATGCCATGTTGCCAGACTTCGCTGCGCCCCCTCAAGTTTAGTTCAGTCGCGATTATAGCTTTGCAAGCTCGTTTCTGAGTATAGAGATGATTCGAGCATCCCAGGATACAGGGACAGCTATTTTGAACGCTTGCGTTGATGTTCAGAGTAGACGCCAGGCCTTCCGTCGCATACGCAGCTAGACTTAGCTGTTGGCAACACTTCGTCTGACGCCCACGAGACTGCCATGAGGACGGAGTGGACGCCTCGTGAAACCTACGCTATAAGCCACAAAGGAGACAGCAGCCGCATGTGCGTTACCAATTTTTTAATTTTTTCACATTATAAAGGCCGCCGCGGTGGCTGAGTGGTTACGGCGCTCGGCTGCTGGCCCGAAAGACGTGGGTTCGATCCCGGCCGCGGCGGTCGAATTTCGATGGAGGCGAAATTCTAGGGGCCCGTGTACTGTGCGATGTCAGTTCACGTTAAAGAGCCTCAGGTGGTCGAAATTTCCGGAGCCCTTCACTACGGCGTCCCTCTAGCCTGAGTCACTTTGGGACGTTAAACATCCATAAACCAAACCAAACTTTTCTCACATTAAAAAGTTCTCGCTCTAAAAAACAAACGTTGGGATTTGAGAACGCCAAACTGAAAATCGTAGCCAAAAAGTTCCTAAAGACAAAGAAGGCCGATCAAGGAAGAATGAAGAAAGAAGCAGCTGCGGCCCAAAATTGGCAATTAACTCTAGAGCCGGGGGTCACCGGCAAAGGTTTACGCATTGCGAATGAAGGCCTCGCTCCGTCAGATGGCGAGAAATCTAAAAAGAAAGTTCCCTGACTTCGGTAATTGAGGGAGGCGAACTTCGCAATCAGAGTTGCGGCATAAAAAGGCCTCACAGGAAGAATTTTTACTTCAAAAACGATGCTTGTTGCAGCAAAAAGGGAAGCGTAATCGGTGTTGAGATTGGAGGCATGAAACGGGCCATTGATCAAGTCGGTTTCATTATCAGTTTTTTTATATCTTCTCTTTGAAAACCGATTGACTGCCACGTGTTTCAATTATTGGATCCACTGAACTTCCCCACCGCCACATCGATTTTATACTACGTCACGATTAACTTTCCTTCTAATGCGCGATTCCGCAATTCTTATTTTCTTCGAATGCGAAAGCGGGGCAGTGGGGACCTACTCTACGTTCTACTAAATCAGAGGCCACACTGAACACTTTCGATTTCTACTGAGAATTAGGGCAGTCCGCTTGCGGAGGTGACTCGTCACAGAAAGAGGGATTTGAATATACCGACAACGAATTGCGCGTTTCAGATGTTTTTTTTTCTTTCTGAGAAAAAGATAAACGCACCGTAATAAATTAGTGGACCAGGCAGGGGGCCATTTCTAGATGAGGGCGAAGTTTCACAGGAAGAAATGTTCTTCGGACTGCACCACCGCAGATGTTCATGCAACACCTTGGACTTCACTTTCTAGTGTTGTGCTTTGTTTCACGCTTCGGATGTTACGAAACTCTTTTTAGGAATGTTACAACTTATTGAAAATAAAGTATCGTAATGCATCTCCTTGCGATTTCTCTCCTTTATGCTAAGTGTGTGTCCCGTTATTGTGATCGCCTGTTTTAATTACTCCGTTACTGATTTTAAAAGCTTTCTTGTAGATAAATACAAGCAAGCGACGTGAAGTTGTGTTAAAGACTATGGTTGCGGCGATTTTAAAATAATGTACTTTAGGTGTGTTGTTGCAGAGCAGCTACTGTTTGTTTTGGAAAAACCGAAGAATTATTGCCGAAGTTCAAGATTTTGCGATGTCAGAATCGAAGGGACAAAAATGGATTTTGCGCTAGTTCCCAAATCAATCCTTTGAAGTATTTGCTGAATGAAATATCCGTATTTCACAAAGTTTATCAAGATTGCAGAAGCGACAATTTTCAATAACTGCGAAATGTTTTTCAAGAAACTATCACGTTTCTTCCAAACTCAATTATGTTTATTTGTGTCAACACACTTGCTTGCTACATATTGGTATTTAACTGAAAACAAAAACGGCCTCATGACCCCGATTTCGGCGCTTATCTTACCGCGCCTCTATAGTTTTTCCTCAGATGATTACATGTATATTCTGCTAAGGAAAACAAACTGAAAAGATGTTTTCGTTTTTATAGAACAATTTGAATTGCACAGGTCAGTGGGAGATTTCAGTGCAATTAATAAATTATGTACAACTGCTTTCGTTTATACTAACCGAAATGTGTAAAATGCTATATGTTGATACAAGTACCAGATATCTCTCTGCTGTTGATACATACCCAACTATTCTGGACATTTTTAACGCGAAAGAGTTTATTAACGCTATATTTTATGTATTTTTGGGGATCTCCCGTCCACTGGCTTGTGTTTTTGCTATTAATGTTTTTGCAATCGTGAAAAGCGTTCCCCATTAGTTTGTTATGGTAGTCTTACATGCTCCACATGAGCTATGAAAAAACTTTAAAAGAAAGGTTTTTTCTCATCTTCGAATAAATGGTCCATTCGCTTCAGTATTCCTATATCAGTACCTTAAAGTTTTGAATTTTTTTGTTCAGAAATGTTGGACGTGGATGCTCTATATTTCGTACAAAACCAGGCGCAGTGCGTTCCTACCATAATGACAAGCAATTCCACTTAGCCCTGAGCGTGTTGCTTAAGGCAATGGGCGTTGGGCCATATCCAAGTAAGCAGTTTGCTCCAGAAGTTTGGGCCAAGCAGTAAAAACGCACTATGAGTGTTTCTAAAAATACTTGAATTTTGATCCGAGGAACTGAGAACGTGCTTTTAGAGGCACTGTTTTTTTCATAAGCCCATTCTTATTTGAGCCCAAGTACTGAAAGTAAACTTTATAAAACATATCGCTGCCTAAATCCTGTGCAGGCATATAAGAGGCTTCCGGCGGACCAAGCGAGTCGCGATTTTTCCGTAAGAATCTACGGTGTTGACGTTTAAATAATTTCATTAGACCGAACATTTCAAGAACACTAGACAGCCATATATTATTCGAAAAAAATTTTAGTGACAAAGACCATGGGATCTGCGCTAACTTTAGACGTTCCATAACAGCAACCGATAAAGTACACTCTGGTGACGCTCAAAGTTTCCTCGTGGACGCCCTGTGCGCAAGCTTATCGCGCTTTATTCACTAGAGGCATTATCGATACCGAGGAGCTAGAAGTGCAAGTTGGTAACTTAATTCCTTTTCTATACTTGTTGAAGGGAGTAAAATACAGCGCAGTTGTGAGAGCGGCCTTGTCATACTGGTGGCTTTCACTCCAGTGCGAACGTGTCTTCAGTTGGTATGAAGGATCTTATGGTGATGCTATGCCCGTTCGCAACGTCTCTATGCCTGCTCCAACTTTCTCCAGTAAATTAGAGCCTGCAAATCTCTCTCCTAATCCTTACAGCTACTTTCATTGTGCAGCAATATAAAATAAATATGAATGCATAGTTCGGAGAACGCTACCATTCGTCCTATACCTCTCAGTTCTGAGACGCTGTTTCTGAATGAAGCAGACGTAGATCATCTTTAGTGCGAACGCAAAAAAAAAAAACCTGCCAGAACATCATTTCTTTCATCCTAGCCGATCCGCGATCATGTCTTGCTGTTACCATGGTGGCAGCTGAGAGCTGCCACGAACTACGACAGGGTAATCTATCTTTCGCGGGCACACGAACATATCTGGTAGGGCGTATTGCTTTCGAGGCTACTCGGAATATACACATCATAAGGGAAAAGCTAAGAACACGTGGGAGATGAGATGGAAGGAAAGCAAACAAGTGTAGTAGGTGGCTGCTTTCCAGATTGCCGTCGCATGTAAATCTGGTTGCTTTCATCCGTTATGTCTCTCAATTTTTCTCCCAAGTCACATTTGTACAGGCATGTAAGAGCGCACTGTCGCAAGGTAGTGAGGTTTGTGTGTCTCGTCTCTTGCTTGGTCTCTGTGTGTTTGCGCTGTTGAACCACCACTATGCATCAACACCAACTATCCCAATCTGCAGTTCTTCTATAATAAAGCTTAAAGGTTTCGTTTGGTTTATGGGGTTTCACGTTAAGCTTAAAGATTTTGGAGAAGTTACTAAGGCCTGCTTGAGAAGAGTGGCGGAGCATAAAATGACACAAAAGAGAAGAGGGCACGGACGAATAAGAACGTTGACGTTTGTTTGGATGCTCTTTTTTCGTCCGTGCAAGTTTCTACTGCTGCAGTCTTTTCACAGCAGAGTATGAAGTTCTAGCCTAGTAATAATAACGGCGCAAAACGCACGTACACCCAATAAGTAGGAAATAGGGGCACAGTACACTTCACAGCTGGTAAAAATGTGTGAATGTAGATTTATTATGAGCTGCCAACTGCCTGGAAGCACGTCACCGAGAATGGAATAACAAGGTAGTTTCGGCGAAACGCACTCGCTGGCCCGTGGCACATATTTCGATGCTCTGTGACGGAGTGTTTTCTCCTCTTTTCATGCAGTTAACATCTAGGCGTCATTACTTTCGCGTGGATGGCACTCCTTGTACTTTTATTTGATAATGCATGCGCACCACAAAGGCCTGTGGTGGCACCCAACCTAACTCCTGAAAGTCGATGCTTGGAACGAAAGTCCAGCTTCCACACTTCCTAGCACGCAAAACCCAGTGTACGAATTTGTGTGTCGGGAAACAGGGGCGCTTAAAATATCACTCGAGGGTGCAGAAAATGAGCGACTTCGGGCAGTTTGTGCGCAACTGGTGCTCGTCGTTTTCACTGCAAGAGTAGCTGTAAATTTAGAACAGAAACGAAAAGTTCATGCTTAGGGAAATAAACTTGCAAGCGAATTCGGCATGAGCAAAAAAGCATTGTAAGGCAAATGTTAAAGCTTAGAGACGCGTGCGCGGGCCGAATTCCTTTTAGCGCTTGCTTGACCTGAAAGCAGTGAGAACGTTTCTCGCCAGTAGCTTGAGTTACATGGTATGTGAAGGTCGCGGTATGATTTGGAAGTCGTCAAATAGCAGGCTTGAAAAAATAAAATTGCAACAATTGGTGCTTTTTGTATATCGTAGTCATTCTGGAATGAATATAAGTCAGCACATGGTAGGCTACTACTATTAGGAGTGCATGTTTCCAAAGCGCCGAAAAACTGAGGTTAAAAACATTGATTGGATGAAAATAGCGTTGATATTCAATTAAAAACTTTGTTCGCGGGAAAGGAAATACATATCTTTTTTAGAGTATATGCAAGTGGAAAGCAAAACTACTAGAAAACCGCGGTAAAATTCATATTCATATTCAGCTCAAAATTTAGACTAGGTCGCTAGCCAGTAAACGACGCCAGTAGATTTGCAAACTCAAAAGTAGGGAGAACACAAAAGTACAGAGGTTTGTGTTATGAAAAAAGTGCGTTGCTCAGTTGAAGTATTGTAATGGTTTGTTATGTGAAATTTTGCTGTTATTATGCGGTGATGTTGAGAGTAACCCTGGTCCAGGTTTTGATACCCACGAGATGAATTCGGATAATAAAGCCATTCATGGCATTTACCCTGTAATAAAATGACTTGAACTTTGCCGCCGCGGTGGCTGAGTGGTTATGGTGCTCGGCTGCTGGCCCGAAAGACGCGGGTTCGAACCCGGCTGCGGCGTTCGAATTTCGATGGAGGCGAAATTCTGGAGGCCCGTGTGCTGTGCGATGTCAGTGCACGTTAAAGAACCGCAGGTGGTCGAAATTTCCGGAGCCCTTCACTACGGCGTCTCATAGCCTGAGTCGCCTTGAAACGTTAAACCCCCATAAACCATAAACTAGAACTTTGCCAGTCACAGTTCCTTCAGTATATGCATATACTTAAACAGCAGAAGGACGCTACAAGTACGTCCTTAGAAAGTTTACTGGGGCAGGATCACTACAGTAGAGAACGACATGCATTCCTCACGGCTGGCCGCAAGGGCTGGTGACTCAAATGCATCATCGTGTGTTGACACCTTGACAAGGGACGTTGCCAATCTTAAGGCCTGTTTTGAAGATGCTTCCAATACGTCCCACAGGAATAATTTGCTTATTCTAGGTCTAAATGACTCCGCAACAGAGATTTTTCTGAATATGAAGAAAATGTGCGCGAATTCTTCTCGTCTAATCTTAACCAAAATATTCCACCTGAAAGCATCGAAAATTCTCATCGAATAGGTCGCTTTGTTGAAGGCAAGCTCCTACCAATTGTCGTTAAATTTAGTAGTTATAAAGCCAAAGGCAATATTTTATCGTGCCGCCTTTAGCTAAGGGGCACTACGTTTGCCACACGCGAAGACTTCACGCCCACAGCCAGAAAGGCACGCTTCAGGCGTTCACAATACGAACGTGAAGTAATTTTTCCTTTCAAGTATGGATTTGATAAGCTGCTCGGCAACAAAAAGTGTTTTGCCTATGATTTTGAACAAGACCAAATCGACGAGCTTCGAGAATTAAAAAAAGAGAGGAAACTGTCCGCTCCACTGCTCGTGCCCACCTTTCATTCTATGCCCTCGGCGTCATCAAATTTTGCACTGATAACTCTCGTTGGGAATTGCAGGACTATCAAAAATAAAACTGATGAATTTGCTACTCTTTTTTCCTCTGTAAAACCTCGTGTTATAATTGGCACTGAATCGTGGCTGGATAATTACGCGTTCTCAGCTCTGAAGTATTTCCCACCGGTTATGACGCGTACCGTAGCGATCGAACTTGCATGGTGGAAGGGTCTTTTTACTTGTTGATTAGTGCTTTCGATCTACATTAATAACAGTGCACCTAATTAGTAGCGAGACAGTATGGTGCAACCTTCGCCTAAATAATGGAAAGAATTTGGCTATTGGCTCAGTCTACCGTCTTTCTTCCGCTAGCAACCCTGTCGCTTTCAGATCGCTGTCTGAATGTCTACTCGGCTTAAAAAATGACTTTCTTTTTGGTGGGGACTTCAACATGCCTGATTTCAAATGGGTTGACTACAAACCTCTTCGTACGAGCCATTCTTTATTGTCTGAATCTTTTTATGAATTAATTAATACTAATGACCTGTATCAGTATGTACATCACTGAGCCTACACAGGAAACTGAGCACTCTTCAGTGTTAGATTTAATGTTCTGCAAACGACCTTCAGCAGGGGGTGACACTGTGATCATACCAGGATTAAGCGACCACAGTTGTGTTGTGGCTAATGTTCGGCATTTTCCTTATTTAATTCCAAAAGGTCGACCTCGAAAGGTTTTCTTTTTTAACAAGGGCTAGTATACATCAATGAAGAACGAACTTCCGTGTCCTTCCTGACTTTATTAATCTAAGCCGGAATTTAGTTTGTAGTTTCCTTTGGGAAATATTCAAGAATAAGCTGGAATGCCTAATTGATCAATATATCCGATCTAAATGTCTTTCAGGAAAGCGGCGCCGCCAGACGGCTTATCAGGAAAAAACATCGCCTTCTAGAGTCCTACAAAAAAATATCGGTGCCCTGCAGTATTGCAGTCGATTCGTGTTCTCGGCAGCACACTAAAAACTGAAATTAAAGCTCTGAAGGATAGCTTTTTTAATGACTTGGGATCAAAACTGCGTAATAATCCCAAGGAATTGTGGACGTTCTTGAAACACAACAGAAGTGAACCAGTCAGAATCCCGAATTTAGACCTCGATAGTGAAGTTATTGCTAATGATGGTGATAAGGCATGCAGCTTTAATGCTATTTTTCAGTCTGTTTTTGCGCCAAGGTACATCGGAGAACTTCTGTTGACTCGTGAATTTGTCACTGAAACCATGTCTGAATTGGTTTTTACTCGCCAAGGTGTGTTAAAATTGCTTAGTGATATCAATTCATCTTCTGCCGGTGGTCCTGATGATGTTTCTTACTTCTTCCTTGAAGTCATCGGCGAATGAAATCTCTCATTACTTAGTAATCTTGTTTCGAGCATCTTTTAACTCGGCGTCTCTACCAAACGACGGGAAAAATGCTAACGTGGTGCCAGGGCATAAAAGTGGTTCAAAAAGCTGGTGTTAATTATCGACCGATTTTTTTACCAGTGTGTGCTGTAAAACGCTGGAGCACATAATATATAGAGCCGTCATAAAACTCCTTGACTCTAGTGAGTATTTTACAGAAATTCAGCATGGCTTTAGGTCGGCTTTTTGCTCTAGTACTCAGTCGCTTGAGTTTAGTAATGATCTGTTATCTTCCTTTGACCGTGGCTTTCCTATAGATTGCGTTTTTCTCGATTTTAAGAAAGCCTTTGACTCCGTTCCTCATTTACTGTTATTACATAAGTTAAGTTGTCTTCGTCTGCAGCCCACTGTCATCGATTGGCCTCATTCGTATCTTCAGGGCCGCATACAGCGTGTTTTGGTTAATGGTTCGCCCTCAGATTATGTAAATGTTTCCTCAGGGGTACCGCAGGGGTCTATTCTTAGACCCCTTCTTTTTCTCTGGAGGAGCATGCTAGGCCGAAAACCAGGCAGCCCTCTCCTGTTCCATTAAAGATCCTTCTCCTCCCTTCTTTTTTCGGATTTAGATCAATGATATTGTTTTGGATCTTACCTGCATAGTTCGGCTATATGCTGAAGACTCTGTCGTTTACCATGCTGTGGAAAGGTCCTCTGATGCGTTAAAAATTCAGCGAAACTTGGATTCTATCGAGTGCTGGTGCTCAAAATGGCAAATGTCTTTCAACGTTACAAAATGTCAACTTATCTCGTTCATCGAAAGCTTTCCTCATTGCAAACAAGTTACTCATTACACAATATTCCCCTACAAAAAGTACTTGAATATAAGTATCTTGGCATTTATTTTACATCTAACCTAACGTGGGGGCGCAGGGCATACTACCAGACTCTATCAAGACGCTGTTTTGGCCGCAGGGCAGTGCGCGCACTCGTGGGCGAACTTTGGTGAGCCTCTGTGCATTCCTTAAACACACGGGCTTGACATCCCGTCTGTTCTCCGTCAGGTAGCTACACGCAGTGACCGAACGCTCCGCGAGTTCTACCTCGAACGATTAATAACTGGACGCCGCACTCCAGCTGTGGCCAACACAGTACTGTGAGCGTGTTTTTGAATTCCTCTAAAATGATCTAATAACGCGCACAACCTGGACACATTTCTTATTGTGTAGATAGTTTGTACATATTACTTCTCTCCCTATCCTCTGTTCCTGTCCCCTCACCTCTTTCATTTCATTTCTCCATTCTGCCTGCTATCCTTTATTTCCGCTGCCCCAGCTCAGGTGCTTCAGTATCGATGGCAGATGCCGGGGCTAGCAAAAATCTTTTCCTTCCTTTTTAAGATTATTTTATTAAAAAATCACTATCACCACCACCACCTAACCTAACGTGGACGAGGCAAGTTCAGTATATTACATCAAAATCCTGCAGAATGCTTATTTTCTTAAAACGAAATGTCAATAAAGCATAGTTTAATGTCAAACAACTGCTGTATTTCACTTACATACGACCAATTCTTGAATATGCTTGCCCTCTATGGAACCCTCAGTTTGCTTACTTATCGGACGTGCTCGGGCGCGTCCATAATAATGCTGCGAGATTTGTTACTGCTTCTCAACTAGTGTCAGGTCTCTCAAAAACAATCTTGGTTGGGGATCATTAGCTAACCGTAGGAAACATTTGAGGTTGCTAATCATGCATCACATCTGTTTTGGAAAGCTGAGCATTGACAAAGACCCGTACATGCTTCAACCTCAATTTTTCTAGGCGACTTGGTCATGTGTGGAAGATCCTAGAGATTAAATGTAGGACAGATGTTTACAAAACCTCGTTCTTTCCACGGACGATCAATGAGTGGAACTGGCTACCAGCCGGCGTAACTGAGTGCTGCACGGAGGATCCCTTCCGCTCCTTCTTGTATGACGTGTGCACATGGCGCGCAGTTCTCTTGCGCAGGTCTTTCATTTCATTAGTGTCATTGTATTTATGGAGCGTGGTTGTCCTCCTTCAATGAATGCTTTTCCTCATCCATTATTAGTTGTGTCATTGTATATTTTTGTCCTGTGGCACTTTCGGCCAAACGAGCAGAAGTTATTTTGTCCCCCCCCCCCTCCCACCTGCAATATCGCCTTCGGGCGCTGTAGGTTTCTGTAAGAAATAAATAAATAAATAAACATAACTTATTGCCTTTTTAATTCGCTGCTTATTTCCTTGCTGTGCAATTTTTTTGTTATATAGAGATTTCACTCCTGCCGTTTGCTACCCTAATTTTTAAAGAGAAAGAAAATGTTCTGTTCCTCTTATTCTTATACGGTGTTTGCGCAGCAATACGTCTGCATAATTTCCAGATGAGAAGAGTACAACGCAAAAAGTGAAAAAAATTAGAGGCAGAGAAAATGAAAATTTGTTCCCGTCGAAGACTGCAAACACTCAAGGGACGAACAAAAAAAAAGCGAGAGATAAAAGACTGCACAAATCAAAGGAAAGAAATGGTAGTAGAAAGGAAAATTGAAATTTCCCTAATCTGTGTTTTAATAAATTGACTGCGTCTTTATTTTTCTCTTTAGGTTGCAAAGAACACCTTACTTAAAAACTTCCTCCAGACCCCCATGAACTTTGTACAATCTTCACAAGACACAACCACCTCTGTAACCTCTCTTCTTCATGTTTGTGTTTCCGAGCTGAGCGCAGGGAACGCTTATACTGTTACAAAATACCATAATTGGACTAGTACCCATTATGAAACAGTCTCTGATCCTCCCGGAGTCTTTATTGTGTTTGAATGTTCGCTATATAATCGCTGATGATGATGATGTTGCTATAATCGATTTCTGCGTTTGATTTCCAAAACCCAACACCAGACAAAATCACTGCCGAAAGGCCTGAAGGACTACAAACATTCAATTCACGTTGTTAGAGTCGCACTCATTATCACATGTAGGAGTCGTTTATTAACTACCACGTCTAATGTTTGAGTAATGTGAACCGCTGATACATTAATGAGAAACGCTAATGTTGCAAGCTACAAGCCCTTCCTTTCATACTCAAGCAATAATCCTCCCTAAATCAATGAGATTTTGAAACATTTTAGCGCTCAAGTTTTTTTGTTTTCTTTTTTAGAACAATGCACAAGAATAGGGAAAGCGGAACGTGCAACAGGCAAATTGGTAAAATATTTGTCTCGGTGCCAGATGTGCTGTTTTCTAGTTGCTGCCACAGATGGCGCTGTGATCTCAGGTTGCCAGTCACTCTTCCTGAGGCTTTAGGGTTTAGAGATAACAATAGTCATGTAAATAAATCTGCGGTGGAAATTAGCAAAAAGCGATTGGAGGATTGGTGGTACAAAAGCAGAGAGGTGACAGAAGTTTTAAATTGTAGGAAGACGTTTTTTTAAAAGAAATGGCGAATTGTATTAACAACTTACAGCAGAGTAAACAAAAATAAAGGAAAAAAAACACTGAGCATAGTGGCAACAACCACTGCCCCGTTTCAAAGGGGATGCTCGTACCTTCCATCCATCCATCCATCCATCCGGTAGCGGACCGCATGATATCTCGAAACGTGATGAGTAAGAGCTAACGTTCTTAAAGTAACGGCACAGAAAGATGCTGAACGTTTGCAGTCCGTGCACATTTTAAAGCTGCAGTTCATCGTTCGAGCGCTTGAAAAGCATGCAAGCTCCCGCATGACATTCAGAGATCTTCTGAAGGAGGTGTGGTTGCCACATTCAATTGTGTTAGTACCTTTGAGCGTGGGCGAAAGCTTCATTGACATCCGTAAAAGTGTTGCCAACGCACTTTGCAGAATGTCCATGGAAAGCGAAAGATTCCCGCAACTGCTCCAAGGTTTGCCGGTTTCAGGCCCTGCAAAGATATTTTAAGTTGAATCTGGGTTAATACCGACAGTTATGAGCTCTGTAAGGTGCTTCATAAAAATAACCTTTAATATAGGGGTTTTCCTCACGCGCTAGGTGCTGTTCCTCGGGCGTTAGCTTTGTTATTTAAACCAAAGCCGCCCTAAGTGCTTAAAGCGTTAAATTAGGCTTGGAACGAAGACAATTAGTTATGTCTGCCCACCGCTTACATTTTTTGACAGGTGATGGAAACTTGCTTTAATGCATTCTTTTCCTGTTGTTAGCAGTCTCTTCAGGTTTGCGGCTTTTACGTAACGTCAGAGCGTTGCAGAGTGTGTGTCTCTTTCCATTAATCAATATACGACCGCAGTATATTAGAATCTGGCGTGATAATTCTGTCGAACTACGAAGCATAAGTTGAGGATATTGCTGCCGGCGTGGGGAAGTGACGGCGCAGCAAGGACGCCATTATTAAAGTACACAAGATAAATCGGATATTTCGCTTATACAACAGCTAAATTTCGTCGCAGACTGTGAAGGAAATTAAAAATCAACTTGGAAGTACCTGCTAGCGAGTGTGTCAGAGTGCTAAGCACATATTTATATTGTTCTGTGAAGTTCTAAGAGAATGCTGATCTAATATCGTAGCTGCCATTCCATTAGGGGGTTCCATTAGTGCATTACTGAAGGGAGTGTAATTGTATATATATATATATATATATATTATAAGTACAGTATTACGACAAACGCGACTGTTCGTTTTAAAGGTTTATTGTGCCAACATTTTCGGGAATGGTATTCCCTTCGTCAGTGCAGGCTTACACTGCACTGCACTGACGAAGGGAATACCATTCCCGAAACTGTTGGCACAATAAACCTTTAAAACGAACAGTCGCGTTTGTCGTAATACTCTGTACTTACACTTGTAAACTGGCGCATTGGAACCCCTACAGAATACTGTATATATATATATATATATATATATATATATATATATATATATATATATATATATATATATATATATATATATATATATATATATATATATATATATATATATATATATATATATATATATATATATATATATATATTTCGTCCAGACAGCGCATACTGGACTGCACACTGACGCCACCTGCGGCATCGGCGTTTGTTCTGTGCTCATAGAACGCCCTGACGGTAATCCACACCTCACTTATGCAAGTTGCACCCTAAGCAAGTCTGAAGGCAATTACACTGTGACAGAGTAAGAGTTCTTGCCGTTGTTTGCGGCGCTGGGCTACTTCGTTCATATGTTTGTGTACGGCTTTTCACAGCCGTCACAGACAATTATCCTCTTTGCTGTGTTGCGAATGTGTGCTAGGGTGGCCCGATGGGAATTACCTCTTCAAAGGTTCAGCTTAGTTTCATTTGAAAAGTAGCCGCCAACCCGCTAAGGCTGACTCCCTCTTGCGGCTGCCGCTCACGACTGCTACTTACTATAATGGAAACTTGGACGTTGTTCTCGCGGCCGTTTCCTAGCAGTTGTCGACGCAGCCCGTGACTGAACATGTGAAAGCCTTTTCTTCATTCGCGATCGCTTAATGTACCAAGCGAATTACTCATCTGGAGGCGCGCGCTTTCTCTACGTCGTTCCGGATACCCTCTATTCCGCTGTTCTGTGCGTAATGCACGATGACGTCATGGCTAGCCAATTGGGTGCTGGTCCTTAAGAGCACTAAAGACCGCTTTTACTGGCCAAAAATTCGTCGCATTATCCAGCGTTACACGGTCATCTCTGTGCAGTGTCAGCGGTTCAAACATCAAAGAACTTCTCAGCCGGAACGCTCGCATCCTTCGACACCTTCAAGCACACCAGATGAGCAAGTCGGTCTTGTCCTTTTAGACCTGTTTCCCCGCTCCTCCAAAGGTAACGCGTTAGTTTGAAACTGACGCCATATCTTCAGCCACCGCTGCTGATATCCATGTCATTATTATTCATGCTGCCGTCCTCCGGCATGGACCTCCTCGCGTCGTCATCAGCGACCGTAGCAGCCAGTCTACGACAGACGTTGTCAAAGAGCTTCTGCACCTATGCTCTTCCAATTTCCGCCACTCCATGCACCGGCAAACGGATAACCTCGTTGGCCGTACTAACCAGACACTCACCAACATGCTTACTATATATGTCTATTGAAGCCATAAGAACAGGGACGACCTGCTTCTCTTGATTGCATGCGCCTATAACAAGTTGATGTATGAAACAACTGCTTGATGCCCGTTCTTCCGCCTTTATGGCCGGCCGCCTCTAAACTCTCTCGACACAATTTTATCTTTCTCTCTCGACACCGAGCCTTCTATTTCAAGCACCCTCTGCCAGACTGATGAAGCGTCTAGGCTCACCCAAATGCGCTCCTTGGCCTTGCAGGATCGCTGTAAGCAGCGCTCCGATCACCGGCGCAATGATGTGTGCTATATGTGCGTTGACGTTGTGAATGCCTTCCCCTAAGCGTGGTTTATCCAAAAAAGCTGCTGTCCCATTATTCAGGTCCGTTAATTGGGCTCGTTCGTCTCATTAACGTGAACTACGTGATGTGACCACGTACGCAAGGCCGCCGTTTTAATAAAACCAACGTTGTGAATGTTGCATGGCCGAAGCCATTCCATTCCCAGGAGCCTGATTGATTCACTGGCCCAGACGGCTTCGTCTGTGATGGGGGCAGTGCCACGAGCCACCTACGGACGCCGAAGGAACAACGAAGTGAAACACAGAATGATAAACTCAGCACCTTCGCGCTAGGCACTAAGCTCTGGTCGACTCGTCTTTGCATATAGAACTTGGTGTAATATTACTTCTGCAGTCATCTAAGACGCCTCAGTCAGACATCGCCTTTTTCACGATTGCTAGTGAAGTAGTGCTATCGCACTCAAAATTTTCAAATTTCAAAATGTCCCATTGCATGTCGAAGCTACAAAGCGCAGATTGAACAGTCAGGACGAAAAACTGAAATGCAGTTCAAGCTTCCCTCAGTCCTTCCTTTATCCCTTTCCATACGGCGCGGTTCAGGTGTCCGCGGAGATGCGAGACAGACGCTGCGCCGTTTCTTTTCCCCCAAAAGCAATTTTCCTTTTCTGTTCATGCTTGAAAATGGCCATAAATTTGACAAATAGCGATTGTATGAGAGAACTAAGGACCTGAATAGAAAGTTTCATGGCGTCAGCAATTGAGAGAGGGAAATATTGTAATTAGGGCTGCTGCCTCAGATTGCTCCAATAACTACCGCGCATTTTATAGCACGGAGAAGACATACAACAGAGCGTTCGTGTGTCGCTCACCCAACTTATTGCATTCTGCAACTCAATAGGTTCACCTTTTTTTACTTGAAATACAAGATTGCTTGCATCAGAAAACGAGGAAAATGAAATCTGTATTGAGAGTTGGTCAAGGAACCAGTAGCCGTTTAGTTTCATATTACAACAATTGCAAGTCTTCTAGAAACCCTGGCTCACGTACCAAGACAGTACATGTGGTAGTAATAAGCTGTTTACATGACACCATACTTGATCTTTTTTTCGCATTCTTGCTACTTACATCCCCCTTTCTTTCTTTTATTTCCACTCTTCCCATACCACCTATGCTGGGTAGGCAACAGGAACAGTCTCAAGATCAGTCTCTCTGCCTTTCTTCACTTTCCCCACCCTCTGTTTTGGCTCACCGGAGCTGGGGCACCTTAAGTAGCGCTGCACACTTACAAGATATCACCACTTTTTAAAAATTATAATGCACCATTGAATTGTTTTCACTGTTCTACCTTTCGAAACACAGTTAAATCTGTCATGTCCGACAGGAGAGCAGTCAGTGAGAGATCAACGCCTAGGTGCTCTAATGGTTGGTGCATGGAATTCGAAAACAGAGCAACGTTGTGAACTACAGAAATCACGACTAGCGGGGACGGTGATTGTCCACTTATAGCGTCTATAGCTGCAGTGCATATGCAAATGCGAAAAAGTTTAGGACATGACACGTGCCTACTTGAAACAGGAATAAATAGAAAGGCGTGGAGATGGCACAGCGAGCAACGACATAGATAAAAGCAAGCTAAAAAACAACAAAGAAAGCAAAATGCAAAATGCCAGCTTGTGTGTTGTACCCCCTCCCCTCCCTCATTAATCCAGGTCAAGCATTTCGTGGCACAAGTTAGGAATTTTTCTTCAAACTCAGAGCCCATGATCGCTGTGCTTTTTGTCATTCCTGCCTTTTAGCAGTTTTAATCTTAAAATGCTTTTGTAATCCACAATTTTGTAACTTACACTACAGTTTAAAAAAAAAAAGGACACAGCGCCGCCGCGGTGGCTCAGTAGTTATGGCGCTCGGCTGCTGATCCGAAAGACGTTGTTGGTTCGATCCCGGCCGCGGCGGTCATATTTCGATGGATTCGGAATCCTAGAGGCCCTTGTACTCTGCGGTGTCAATACACGTTTAAGAACTCCACATGATCGATATTTCGGGGGACCATGACTAATGCGTCTATCATAGCCTGGGTCGCTTTGAGACCCCCCCACGAACGAATATAGGACACAATCTTATCCACTAATGGAATGACAGCTATGATATTAGATCAGCATTCTCATAGAACTTCACAGAACACTATAAATATGTGCTTAACACTCTGACACCGTTTCTAACAGCTACTTCATAGTTGATTTTTAATTTCCTTCACAGTGTGCGATGAAGTTTAGCTGTTGTATAAGCGAAATATCCCTTTTATCTTGTGTACTTTATTAATGGCGTCCTGGCTACGTCTTCGCTTCCCCACGCCGGCAGCAATAGCCTCAACTTATGCTAGGTAGTTCGACAGAACTATTACGCCAGATTCTTATATACTGCGGTCGTTCATCCGCTAATGGAAGGAGACACACTCTGTAATGCATTGATGGTACGTAAAAACCGCAAACCTGAAGAGACTGTTAACAACACGAAAAGTACGCGTTAAAGCTAGTTTCCATCACCTACCAAGAAATTAAAGCGGTGAGAAGACATAACTAATTCTCTTCATTCCAAGACTAATTTTAACGCTTTAAGCACTTAGGGCAGCTTTGGTTTGAAAAACAAAGTTAACGACAGGGGAACAGCATTTAGGGCGTGACGAAAACCCCTATTTTAAAGGGTATTTTTATGAAGCACCCTAGAGAGCTCATAACTCTCGGTAATAACTCAGATTCAAATTAAAATATCTTTGCAGGACCTTAACCGGCAAACCTTGGAGCAGCCGAGGGAGGATTTCTCTTTCCAGGGACATTCTGCAAAGTGCGTTGGCAACACATTTATGGATTTCAGTGAAGCTATCGCCCACGCTCGAAGGTACTAACACAGTTGAATGTGCTTTTCTTGCTTTGCTTATTCCGAATTCAATTTGATTCGTTCTAGATACGAAGTTTTCTTGGATTGGTAAAGTATTTTAAGGGGGCCGTTGAAGTTTTTCCTTCTTTGAAATATTCTGTACAGCCACAACGTTATACAAGCGGTAATTCGAAAAGAACTAATCCAAAATTTTTGAACTCACAGTTCATAGGCGAAAGTTAAGAGCTTTTGATGTGTTCTCACACCAAAACGCATTCAGAAAGTACTTGTGAGCACTGAATCAATTTTTTCCCGATTGATTGCACCTGTTCAGCATCTTTATATCTTGCGTAAGGACTGAAACCTTGTTTAGTCATTTGCACGTAAGCAGCAGGCTTGAGAATCTGTGTTGACCTGTGTTTGTTTATGTGAGCTGACCGCAGTCTGTTTTTGTGAGCTGACCGTAACCTGTCCTGTGGAAGCTTTTGATTCGAGTTAAGAGAGGCTTAGGTGGCAGAAAATCTGAACTGAACGCTTTGAAACCTCGGTAGCTTAAGATCACCTTCTTCTTTATTTACATACGTAAGCCCTTTCCACATCTGCCACACGACCAGCCTGTGCAGAAACAGGAATCAAAAGGATTTTCAGTCTCTGGGGAAAGCCTGATAAAGATTATGGTGAATGTATGTGCTGTCATGTTTTGGGGGAATTATACCGGCAAGCTCCGATGGGCCCGCTGCACCTGAAATACTCCCGCCTACGCCAGACATAGCAAACAAAAAATTAAAGCCGGAATTACTTTTGTCTTGGATGTGGTCTGAGAGTGAGAGCTATAGTGGCAATAAGATGCTCAGGGTTTTGAAGCGAATGAGCAATAAGTCATAGTAGAGAATGTATCTTTTTTGCGTTCTGAATAAGAGATGGTATAGCTACTGCGTACAGTTTGCAGCCAGTGAATCGTTTGACAAGATAGTAAGGTTGCTTAAGCGTAGCCCTTATTGGCCACCCATACTGACCCATATTGACGAGCTAGTAAGGTTGCTTAAGCCTATCCAATATTGGCGGACAAGTAGCGGAAATTGATGAAAATTAAGGCGCTATTAGTTGCGAATACTTGCGTCTGCTCTAAGTATTTATATTTCAACGAAACGATGACGTTGGAGTGGCCATGGGGGTTTCGTATGCCTCGGCTCGTGCTAACTGAAGCTTAGTTAAATAGCAACAAACAGTTTGAAGTTCTGGTTTAACATCTTCCGGGGAAAGCAAGGCCATTCTCCGAGCAAGTCTATCTAGCAGACACGTGCGAAAGGTTCGAACAGCGTGGAGTGGGAAGCTGAGAAAAAAAAGAACACATGAATTAGTGAAGCTAGAATCACCGGGTGCTGTTCTCTTTGGTTGCATAAATTCAAGGTCAAGGAAGCGAATACAGGTTAATAACTTCATGAGTACAAGCTCTTCACTCTCAAAAAGAGAAATGAGTAAACGGCTATAATATTTCTAGAAGTACACAGTTGTTAACAGCAATTAGACCAAGCGCAGCACATTACCTCCAAAATACATCGAAAGGAGCATTCACGACTCGTTGTTGACTTTCGTAAAATGCACACCGTCAATATGTTTCAAACATTTGGCGCATAAACACGACGAGGAAATCATCAGCGAAAAACGTTGCCCCTGTTCGTTTGAAAACGAATATGGATTTTGCCTTCCTCCATAAATAGCAAGTTTTAGCAAAACATTCTCGCATAAAGTATCAATAGCCTGCAGAGAGCGAAGTGCAGTCTTAAGACCTTTCGAAAACGGGAATTGGTGCAAGCAGCACTAGCGTATTTTGCTGAAAAAATAACTCGTAGAACCCCGACTTGTGTATTTTATATAAAGGAGCAATTTGCGAAGAAAGGGGATCCAGTACTCTACCCTGATTTTTTCGAGTGACGCTTCACGCCTTTATGTCGTGCATTCTTGGCAAGAAAAGCCTGCTTTGGAAGGGAGTCGACAACTAGCAAAAACGGTAAGTGCAAAGCAACAGTTTTCGCTGAGTACAGCAACCGAAAGCAAATACTTTCGCAGTTAACTCGCCGGAAACGACCGGGACACAGAGCAGGATTCTCCCTAGAAAAGCTGATCTTGTGTGTCCCTCGGGGTAACACCCACTTCACATAAGCCCAAGACGGAACGCTTCGCCTACGCAGAGGCAAGGAAATTGCTGTGCCTGGCAAGTGCGCCAAAGTCGTAACGTTCGCCGAGCTCGAAGCGCTAAGCCTTACGCAAGTGAAAGCGGTTCGTCCGGTAAGCCACCGCTGTGCTTCCTTATGTGCCCATCAAAGCTTCCTAGAAAACGACTGTTCTTCAAAGAGCTGAGCTAAGAAAGTCACGTACTTCAGAAGGGCTGCAACGTTGTTAGCTGCAACGTTGTTGAGCTGTTGTTGTCTAGCGTGGTCAACCCATTTGCTCGTTTCCAACCAAAAAAAAACGACTTATACCTGAAGGTTTCGACTTCACTAAACTTTGTAGAAAAGCCTAGAACATTTAGCATTCGCCTGCCAGGAAAGAATACTTTGTTGGACTGTGCAGTCAGCAACATTTTCTTCTTTTCTTCAGTGCACATTTGCGTCTGAATCGAGGCAAAGAGTGAAAAGACATTCATAAAAAGGGCCATAAAAATATGAAATTATTGCTGCGCCTAACACTGCAGATGCAGGAAGCATTGTTCTGAGTGACATTTGTGGATGTATGTTTCTCTAGTCAATAGACTTATCCATGTGAAAGTTTCCTTCATTAAAACATAACTGATATTGCAGGAGAACATTGTTGTTAGAAGGCACACTTCGTTATTCTAACGGGCACTAAAATGAATCTTTCAGCCATTATTTTCAGCTCGTGTCAAAGTTCTCTCCAAGGATAAAATGCGTACTCAGCCAACTCTTAATATTTGTCTGATATTTTTCCCCGTATAATAAGAGTTAAAGCGGTCGCAGTGGCTCAGTGGTTATGACGCTCGGCTGCTGACCCGAAAGACGCGTATTCGATTCCTGGCACGGTGGTTGAGTTTCGATGGAGGTGAACTTCTAGAGGTCCGTGTGCAGTGCGATGTCAGTGCAGGTTAAAAAACACCAGGTGGTCGAAATTTCCGGAGCCCCTGACTATGGCGTCCCTCATAGCCTGAGTCGGTTTGGGACGTTAAACCTCACGAATCTAAATAACCGTCGCCCCCCACGCTTATGCAAGGCATGGGGTTGTTGTATGCTTCCCTCTCGCAACTCATTGTCTTCTGCTCGGTTCTTGGTAATTCAAAACTAGCTACATAGACATACAAACCGCGAGTCGTTTTGGCCTTTCATGTCTCCAGGATAGAAGGAAGTACATACAACCACGGTTTACCTCACACATCAGGAAAGGTCTCAAATATGCGGAGTGGGAAAATTAAAAGGAACAGATTAAGTACCCAATATAAAATCAGAAAAAAAATTGGAGGGTTCACTTCAGCTACGCCTTAAGAGTATGACACGATAGTAGGCCCATGTATGCGGAATTGGTCATTCTCTACCTTGCTTTCATTGATCCCTGGGAGTCCTGATATCACTCTTGGCGCAGTGAAAAGGCGGTTAAGCCATGCCCCACGGGCTGCTCTTCCTGAGCAAGCTCTTGAGACAAATCATTATTTTAACTTCTATCTGCCATGGCGGACAGTTTGCCCACAATGCGGTGGGCAGGCTGTGATGACGTGACAAGGTCACGAGACCTAGTAAGGCCACCTGCCACCTTGGCTGCTTCTCCGGGGGATTTTTGTTGTGAATTTGTGCTCACGGCCATCGACGCCGACGACAACGCTGCTTTTCTGCGAACCCGGACCCTTCACGCTCTCGCGTTAACACTCTTAAATTTTCTTGCTCTCGATGCAGGAGGGCAGACATACAATAGATCTAAAGTAAAATGTGCAAGATAATCACTCTCAAAAATATATATGCTGAGCTAAGGGCGCTAATGCTTCCAGCATACCAGATTTGTTTTAAGCAGTAAGTCCGGGGACAGCATCAGAGCTCTGACGCACCGCCTACATACTACTTAATATTCTGAACTATTTTATGTTGTGCATGCATTTCGCCCTTTGTTATTACGGGAAGAAAGACGGGGCAGAAACACGTCCAAAACACTTCAGCAAATACATTAAATTTTTTTTATATCAGTAAAGGTGTGTTGCGTTCCTTTCTGAAACAGTAACCCCTGATAACGCCTTCTTTGCCAACGTTATAACGCACTTTGGCTTTTCAACCTTCTGAACACAAAGTGCTCTAAGCCTCCTGGCAAAACGGGATATCGACGACAGTGCACTTAGGCATCGATACCAAAATGACCGGGAGCACCTCGACTTATGTGTTTCATATAATGTGTCACTTTGCGACGAAAGGGATTCCAGTATTCTACCTTTGGCTTTTTGAGTAATGCTTGCGCCCGTATGACGCGTGTTATTGGAAGCAACGCCTTTGCTGAAAGCAGGTGCCTTCTAGGAAGAATGTAAGCGGAAAGCCGATGTTTTGTCTGGGCACACTGATGTGAAGAAAAGCCCTAGAAAATTTAATCCCTCGGCAAGGACCGCGACCGAGAGCAGCGCTCCACTGGAAAAGCTGGTTTTGTGCGTTCTCTGTGCGAACACCCGTGAAATTCGGAAGGCTCCGACAAAGCACTCTCAATGAGATTCTTCTGGATGGCAATGGTGCGTCGCGGTAAGAATGTCCAGCAAACACGATGCGTTAAGCCTTCCTCAGTTGAAAGTGTTTCTGCCAGCACTGTCGTCGCTTCGCTTCCATGTGTGCGCGTGTATGATTCCTGTACTGCCGTAGTTTACAAAGGAACTAAAGGAAAAAGTACACATGCTTCAGCTGTGATGCCGGTTAGTAAGGCTGAAGTCGTTTCTATTGGTCACCATACTTGCTGCTTTCCGACCAACCAGAAATGAAAGCGCATGGTTCTGATTTTGCTTACTCTTTACAAAAACCTTCAAGTGCTTGTTGTCTTCCAGGCGCTAATGCCTTTGCTTGAATGTGAAATCTAACTTTTAACTGAGAAAGATTTGAAGGTACCAGGAATAACGAATGATAATCATATTGAAATATTTGGAACCATTCAATATGAATTAATGTACAAGGTGACCCACTCTTAAGGGGAACACGCGAGCGAGTGGCCGCGCTCCTAGCGCCCGTGCGTTCGAGACAGCCGCGCATCGAAACAAAGTGGCGTCAGCTCAGAAGGTGACGCTGGTGGCGCCTCGCATTGCCTGCAACTTCGCTTTGAGGCACGCCTGGGACGGAAACTCTGGCACTCCGAAGATCGCGAACAGACAGTCTCGGACGACACTTCACATATGCAATAGCATCATCCAGAGTGAAATCGGCATCTCATTTTAAGTTTTTCAAGAAAGGAAGCGTGCCATACTGTTAGACATGATAACATGCCCTCTCGTATCCACATGCAAAGTTAGGACCTTACCGCTACGGTTCAAGTAACTGGAACTTGATTATTATCGACACGCTTTGTAGCCTGCCTGTAGCGACCGCAGGGCAACACGAATACTATTGGCAGAAATAAACATGTAGGGAAGCGAATATTCAGCTCAGGAATAATATTTAGCACCTTGCTCAAAGTATTCCACCCGTGTCCACTAACAGACGCGTTAAATATGGCTTAGTGCAGATAAAATTACTAACATCTCATTATCAAGAAAAGTTCATCACTTGAATAGTGCCTTTAGTAATGTGTAAAGAACACTTCTTGCCGCGTATGCACCTTTCCACAGGTCATGTCTTGCATTCCTCATATTTTATTGTTCTCCAATTTCTCATCTTGATCATCATCAAATTTTTATTTACACCGAAATGAAACTCCTTTTTCGACCCCCTGGCACGCATGCCTACGGGAACCCTACTCAGGAACCTCACAAACTAAGGTCTGGTGAAGATACATTGTCGCTTCGCGCCGTCAGCCGCCAGGCGGATGGCTTGGTGCTGTTGAGGGGGGCCCCACTGTGTAGCAAGGTCTCCCGGGCTTCTCTGTCTGCTATCTTTTGCACGGCGCCCGGGCTGCCAGCAGATTCTCATACTACGTGGTCGATAGTGCCCTTCTCGCCGCACGTTATGCAATATTGGTCTTTCTCCTCTTTCGAG
This sequence comes from Amblyomma americanum, assembly GCA_030143305.2. Taxonomy (NCBI): domain Eukaryota; kingdom Metazoa; phylum Arthropoda; class Arachnida; order Ixodida; family Ixodidae; genus Amblyomma; species Amblyomma americanum. Next base: position 287,419 of record JARKHS020032457.1, read on the forward strand.
ATTGATATGTATGCCCAGAAGGGGCTTATATGATTCCCCTATTGTACTCTTCTCCGCGTAATTGCCTCCTCGTTTCCGAGGTAACGGTCGGGCGGCTGATAGACCCTCCTGCAAAGCTTATAATGTTCCGTGATCTCGTCGTATGAACTCAAGCTATCTTTCATGTCTATGCGAGATGACTGCTCTCTGGCAGAGAGAGCTCGGGCAAGCTCGTGTGCAGCCTCGTTTCCTGCAATAGACACGTGCGCTGGAATCTATATTATCTCTATGCTACGTTCTATCGAGGACGCGTTTTGGACGCCTCGAGGACGCGTTTGGCCTCCTTCGAGAGTCTTCGTTTCCCGAAGTTCCTCACTGCATTTTTGCTGTCACTTAAAATCGTCGTGGCCTTTGCACCAACGCAAGCGAGCGCTATCGCCAACTCTATTGTCATATTTCTCAATTCTTTGTTGTATTGACGTCAGCACACTTCGAACTCTAAGTCTACTCTGCAATAAGCGACGATTGCCTCAGCTTAATGCTCGGTAGCTCACTCCATTCTGAACGAAACAGCGCTAGGGATTCTAAAGCCCTCTGGCGAAGTAAGTAAGCTACACTGTGCAAACATTCAATGCCATTTGGTTTGGGTTTAAGGGGTTTAACATCCCAAAGCGACCCATCCTTTGAGGGACGCCTTAGAGGAGACCTCTGGGTAAGCTCAACTAAATGGGATTATTTAACGTGCATTGACATTGCACGGGCCTTTAGCATTTCACCTGAATGAAAATGCAGCCGCGTGGCCGGAATTGAACCCATGTCTTTCGAAACAGCCGGCGAGTCTTCTTTGCGAACGCAAATACGCCGTGCAAACTGCTTAGGTGAACAAGGATTGCTCACACTAGCCTATGTGAATGATTAAATAAATCGTCATTCAACCGAACGTTAACCAAATGTAACGCGTTAACTAATACCAGCAGCTGCTTAAAATAAACGGACCTACGTCAACTTCTGTACAGGCGAAAGTTACGACCGGCGTTGAGTAACATTGCGACGGGTATATTTTGGAGAGACCATGCTGTAGAAGAAAACTACCGCTTTAAATTCTAACGGTGCCCTCATGCGCAATGACAGAAAAAAATGAAGGAGCGTTTGACGTAAGAAATTGCATTGCATAGCATCAGCATGAGATAAAAATGTCCTAGCATAACAGCATCACCGTGCTCAGCAAACATAAAAGTAACCACATACATTACCGCACGGTTCAACGCAGAGATACGCGCTCCCCAGAAGTTTGTAATACCTTCTTTCTTGCCTCCGGAAAGGCCATAATTTTTCTTAATTTATCATTTTTTTATCGTTTTGAATACACTATTTTCACCTTATATTAACTTATCCTTATAATGTTCTTATTCCTATCATTTCTGGTGCCACGCGATATTCGTCCAGATTTCCATGGACACATTGCAACCCGACACAATATGTTCTTCGACATTACAGATAATTTTAGGCGCTTTCGGTGCTTGTATGAAAGTCTTTACCATCTTCGAACAGACATTGCTTTAGTTACTGATAAGAAGTTTCAGGAAATTGAATTAGTGCAACAAAATACAGCGTTATATTCAGTTTTGAAATCATTAATATTACGGTGACCAACTTTCCATGTCCTTTGTTTGATACCGTAAAAATAACTTGAGGCAATAATTTTCCAGCACAGTGTTTATTTTCAAAGAACATTTAAAAAGGTGCTTACTCTTTGTGCCGGTAAACATTTAGGTCTCTCGTATGCCGGGTGGACGCCGAAGACTAGAGCTTTCGATTCATTCTTACAGCATCTTGGGCTGTTTACCGCGCGCTTAACTTGCACTGCAAACGGGCGCCATTTGCATATCGCTATCATCGAAATAATGCTGCCACGACCGTGACGGAACAAAGACCCCAGGACCTGCAGCAGCGAGCCAAACCTAACACAAGGTGGCGCCATTTATTAAACAAAGAAACAGCACATCAGGAAGGTAGCGTTTTATGGTAACTCAAGACGCAGTGCCCTACTCTTTGAAGCTAGGTCAGGATGTCTTAGAACGTGCAGCTATTAAAAGGAAGTTAACGAAGAAGATGACACATGTGCTGTGTGGGGTAAATCTGCAAAAACAATAGCACATCTCATACTAAAATGTGATGGCATCCATCCTGATGTCGATGCAGGCACAGTCAATATTTCCTGAGGCCCCAGGGATTAGAAATAACAATAGTCATGTAAATAAATCTGCGGCAGAAATTTGCAAAAAGCGTTTGGAAGAACAGGTAGCTGAAAATCAGAGAGGTGACATAAGGTTCAAAGTGTAGGAAGACGTATTTAAAGAAAATGGCGAAATTTAATAACTTACAACAGAGTTAAACGAAAATAAAGAAAAAAAGCTGAGTATGGTGGCTACTGCCATCACCCTGATTCGAAGGGGACGCTCTTACCTTATATCCATCCATCCATCCATCCATCCATCCATCCATCCATCCATCCATCCATCCATCCATCCATCCATCCATCCATCCATCCATCCATCCATCCATCCATCCATCCATCCATCCATCCATCCATCCATCCACCCACCCACCCATCCATCCATCCATCCATCCATCCATCCATCCATCCATCCATCCATCCATCCATCCATCCATCCATCCATCCATCCATCCATCCATCCATCCATCCATCCATCCATCCATCCATCCATCCATCCATCCATCCATCCATCCATCCATCCATCCATCCATCCATCCATCCATCCATCCATCCATCCATCCATCCATCCATCCATCCATCCATCCATCCATCCATCCATCCATCCATCCATCCATCCATCCATCCATCCATCCATCCATCCATCCATCCATCCATCCATCCATCCATCCATCCATCCATCCATCCATCCATCCATCCATCCATCCATCCATCCATCCATCCATCCATCCATCCATCCATCCATCCATCCATCCATCCATCCATCCATCCATCCATCCATCCATCCATCCATCCATCCATCCATCCATCCATCCATCCATCCATCCATCCATCCATCCATCCATCCATCCATCCATCCATCCATCCATCCATCCATCCATCCATCCATCCATCCATCCATCCATCCATCCATCCATCCATCCATCCATCCATCCATCCATCCATCCATCCATCCATCCATCCATCCATCCATCCATCCATCCATCCATCCATCCATCCATCCATCCATCCATCCATCCATCCATCCATCCATCCATCCATCCATCCATCCATCCATCCATCCATCCATCCATCCATCCATCCATCCATCCATCCATCCATCCATCCATCCATCCATCCATCCATCCATCCATCCATCCATCCATCCATCCATCCATCCATCCATCCATCCATCCATCCATCCATCCATCCATCCATCCATCCATCCATCCATCCATCCATCCATCCATCCATCCATCCATCCATCCATCCATCCATCCATCCATCCATCCATCCATCCATCCATCCATCCATCCATCCATCCATCCATCCATCCATCCATCCATCCATCCATCCATCCATCCATCCATCCATCCATCCATCCATCCATCCATCCATCCATCCATCCATCCATCCATCCATCCATCCATCCATCCATCCATCCATCCATCCATCCATCCATCCATCCATCCATCCATCCATCCATCCATCCATCCATCCATCCATCCATCCATCCATCCGAAATAAGCCTGCAATAATATCCTGCACCACCTTTTGAATGCTACAAACACTATACTTCATTCTACAAAACGAATAGTTAATTTGAATAAAAGAGTCAGGAAGCAGTACAAACCACGCTTGGTTCCTAATTCTTTCTCTATTCGATGCTCGAAATGAAATGCTGTAGTAAAATATTGTGTCTGTGCATCACGCTGAGCAGTGTCGTAGGGCCCATTAAGATAAAATACTTTAAATTTCGGCCATTTCCGGACAGCAATTACAGAAACAAAACGGCGCTTTAAAACTCTCCAAATGGTTCCAGAGATTGGCCTTTTAGAAGTTTGCTTTGCGTTAGGGTGAAATTGATTATCTAAGTATCTTAAATCCGTGCTTTCGACCCTGTTTGATTGTTAATTTCTTTGAATAAACTTCAGTTCGGCTTCTAATCAGGAGATTAAATCTTTGATTTCACTTAGGTGAATTTTCGGCTGGGTGTGGTGGCACAACGAATAGAGAAAGGACGAGAGAGACAGGGCACCAAGGGTGTCACTGCGTCGTGTCTCTTTTGTCCAGCATCTCTTCGACGCATCCTAGAAGCATCTTTTCTAATCCTTACAACTCGTCAAAAAGAACCGCGAAAGGCATTCTGGCATCCTTCTCAACGGCCGCTGTTTTGCCAGTGTTCTCCTCCCCTCTTTTCTCGCCTCTTTTCTTTTCTGCCTTTCCCCACATCCCCGCACTGATTTGATCCGACAACTGGACAAGCGTGTGTAAGCGCACAGAAGGCTTGACGCTGTACTAATGCTTTTCTTTCGGCCATAAAGCGATACCTGCTACCCCCCTCTCCCGCCTCATCCCACTGAATTGAACTAATCCGAACAATAGTTAGCCCGACCGCCAAGCCCTTGCCGCGGAGTGTTCTCGCGTCTGCCTGCGTGTAACTATGCGTGTCAGGAACGGGAGAAAGAAGACAGAGTGAAGAAGATCAGCTCCATGAGGCCCGTGAATGTAGTTTTGCCGGAATAAACGGCCATGACCCAAAAAACAAGGCATGTGCTACAGCTCATGATGAGTAGGCGGAACGAGTTCGTGCCATGCTTGAATAGCTCCTAGTAATTAAAGCGTCGGTGCTTAACGCCCGGGCCCACTTCAGAACTAGTTATGCGTTCTTTTCTGATAGACGAAGCGAACAGACGAGGTATGGCGGCAATTAAATTATAGATAGCGTATAATTAGATTATACGCTTATCAGTACCCGGGTGGTTGCGACTTATAGGTGCAAACAACGCAAATTAGCGTCTTTTGCGAGTACGGAAAGGAACCGGCCCTCGGGTATTTTCTTTGCGTCAACTAGACTTTACCGAGCGTATTGGGAGTTTGCTGCCCTTCTTCCGCAGGCTTGTAATTTTTGACACTTGCGCTAGGTCTCGTCAAGTACGTACTCATGCTTGGAAAACTAATACTGCCCAGAGGTTTAAGTTATGTGTGTGGGAGGTAGGTACGAAGGCAACGCAGTGCAGTTAGGTTATCGCTCAACTTCAGCAGAATAGGGCCATAATTAAGCGTTAGTGGGCCAGTTGGCCGCATCTTTCACTGCCCGGCTGCTATTATGTGTCTACATAAGCTTCTTATCTCTGTCAACCAGCGTGCACTACGCATGATTCTCTCAAAACCTGCCCACAACCGTCCATTCAATGCACCGCTTGTGAACCGTACCTTCCAGGCCACTAGAAGGGTGATTTGACCAACGGCGTGCTGGTGTTAGCAGATTGCGTGACCTTTGAGCCTTTCTGCTAGAAAGAAGTAGTCGAGACGGAAAGCTTCCTTGAAGGGAGCACGGTGAACTTGGGTCAGGTTAGGTGGAAGTTTCTCCGAGTCGAGTGAAGAATTAAATTTACCAGAGCTGAAGTTGTGGCTAACATGAATAAGGCGAAGGCGACAAGACCTATTAAGGTAGAGATTAGACACACCGAAAGCCCTAAAAAGGAGGTAAACGCTATTCCAGAAATGGCTATTAAAAGCATTGCAAATAGACACTGAGGCAGTGCGTACGACATTGCAAAAGGTGGATAGGAACCGTTGCATCAAAGAGGAAATTAGTTGTATCCTTCTTGCACGTTTAAAAATCGTGAGAACACCACATTTTTAGGCGCTTAAGCGCGTAATTGGAAAAACGAAGAAGAGAAACTAACAATTGCTGAGGGGCTGCAAGTATGTGCCATCTTTTGATAGGCTAACAACCACAACAACGGCTGCAACTTACGCGGAAGGCCGTAGTCAGGCATATCATCACATTTCTATAGTAAAGCATAGAAGTGCCAAACAGGCAAAAAAAAATATCCGCATGCTTAAGCATTTCATGGACCCTGAAAGCTTGGCTGAACTTATAGAGCAAGGCATAGGCTGATATCAAATTTCCACCTTCTACTTTTTTTTATTCATGTTAGAACTGTGTGAGGGAACGAGAACAGAAATATTGTCCTGCGCAGAATTATGAGGTCTTCACTGTGGTCCCCCAACTCTACCGAAGATAAAAGTGCAATCGGTTAATTCCTTGCCAAATGCTCAATTAACCAACATGACTATTATTTTTAGAATAAAAAAGTAGTTCCCGTTGGAGCTACGATCTAAACAACTGAAAAAGGAATAAAAATTTGTAAGAGGCCGTCTTTTTTAATGAAGACTCGACATACCTGGAGATCAAAAATGCAAGAGTATAAAAATAAAAATTTTATTTTGAATGACAAGAAAGGATGAAGTGACTCCCGTCACAAACAGTTCTCCATTCTTCATCTTGGCCTACATTCCTTAGTTGTTTCCTGACTAAAAGACGCTTGTAGCTTCCCATTAAAATATACTTCCCTACATTGAAGGAACACATTCACATGAAAAATCTTGAGTTCGTGAAAACTTGCCTAGCACCGTTCTGGCGTCATCGGCAATCTGTTACCAAAATTTGGCAAAGAAAAAGTTAAAAAATAAAACAAAGAATGCCTATTCTTTCACCTTTTGCTAAAGCAGAAGCTTGATTTTATTTATTCTCACGTGCTCACTTGAAATTGATGTTTATACTCTCTAGATTCTTCTGGAGATGGCTTTAGGTTTTCATAGGGTTTGCCTTCGTTGGTGGGTACTTGGGTGTTTCCGTTTCCGATTGTCAATTACTCTATTGTTTAGTTGCCCCAAAAGCAGTACTTATTCTCTTTATTTCTTCATGCTGCCCAAAATCATTACAAGAGGCGTACTAGAGTGACACATTTGCTGATCAGCCTTTCCTTCGAAATTAAGCCATCTCCCTCTCTCTGCTAACTCCGCTATCACACCCACAAGTGGTCTTTAATAGAAAGGAGATATTTCCGCGCTGAATAACAATATAGGACGCAGTGACAGACTTATGAACTAACGGACAAAGGTAGGAGGGACGGATGGATGGATTATTGCAAAGATAGACTCAAAACAGAAATTTGTTTACAGTTCAACTACAAAGGATGCGCATATCTGAGACTACCAAGACAAGAGTGGCTTTTGCGAGTGGCTACCAGCCGCAAAATTTTATAATTTAAGGAATCAATCCCATTAAAATCGAAATGCACCACTTATCGGTGAAACGCATCTTGCAGACCCCTTTTTACCAATGGGGGCAGGTAATGATTCTGAAAACTTAAGAACGCTATATAATCTTATTGTGCATCTCGTTGAAGTTCGCACTGACAGTACTACTTCAAATATAGCCCATGTTTAAAATCTGCCAAAGCTTCGTATGTTGTTTAATCAAATTCCAAATTCAGCTGTCCATATTAGATTTCGCATAAGTAGGGTGGCCGCTGTCCAGGGTTCTAAGATGGTCTGGTACGCAGTCAGTGAAGACAGAATCTTCAAAATCTCTCATTAGATACAGCGAAACACGCGTTGGATACACGAACTTTGCAAGAAAGGTCAAAGCGCTTCATGCCTGTCCTGTGACCGCGATTTGCATGTTGCAATGAAAGACGGTCGCGCTGTCTGAGACATATCATATATAAAAGACAGTCAGCCCACTGGAAAACATGTAAAACTATGTTATCTATACGCAAATACAAATTTTTTTCTATTAAGCTGAACGGCAGTGGTTGCTTTGCCCTCAGTTTAAACTTCAGAAGTAGAAATTAAATTGGCTCATTTACATGTTTCAGAGGTACAAAGTTTCGTAACAAGAGCACGTTGTAATCTCTAAAAATTTGGTTTCCTAAGAATATAATTTTTTCAAGAGCACGTTCCCTTTAGTTTTGTGTTGGTGCCTCAGATTTGCTGCTAGCTCGACTGTCACGTCGTTACTTGTCTTAATCATTTCAAAATTTGCCTGGAAATTTAAAGCTGCTAATGAGTTTCGTGGTAGAGGGCCTGCCATTGGGATCTACGAATGTTCGAAGTTGTATTGAATTTTTTGTATTTCTTTACATTAAGTCACAGCTACGGATATGCTAGATCAATCTCGTTGGCACGCACAAGCATTGAATACTATCTCGAAAGTCGACGAAAGTTTTCCATTTGCCTGAATTTTGTAGAAACAGTTCTACGTTCAGTTTATGTAACCGGAGTTGTAAAAATTTAGGATAAGGATAAATTTCGGCGTCAGGTTTACTTCGTGAGCGATTTAGGCGCCTACAAAAACTGGCAGCAATGCTCGCATTCAGGACTTGATTTTTCCGTCCCTTGGGTATACTAGGGTGCTATATAGGTACTTTCAAGTTGCGTTTAGGATTCTTTTCAAAACATAGTTTCAACTTGGATGATTTTGTACCGCTTTTAAGCCTGTCTCATCTGTGAGCTTGTAAAATTTTCAAAACCGTACACGGTTTTGAAGTTTTCTGCCAAACGTGGATGCTGATGATGATAATTGCCCCCACGCATTTCCGGTATCAATTTAGGGGCTTTTGAAAAGGTTTGCGCTGGTGCACAAGCGGCGTGTAGCGCTTCCATTGAAAAAGCGGTGACGCAGACGATGTGTGTTGTGCCGGTTTTCATAAGGCATTGTGGCGAGCGAAGCCTTCCGCGCAGTGTTTGATAACGGTGCCGGTGCAGGTGACGCGCCAGCTTTCGAAGGTTCTCTTTTTCCTTAGGGTTACTGCTTGTTCGAAAACACACGTCTCGAAATTCGTGTACGGGAAGTGTTGTGGGGCTAAATCACGGTGTTGACAAAAAAAAAATGCTCGGCAAAACCGTGTGTACACGGTTTACACGGTTTCGTCGTTCGCAAAAGAAGTTGGATGCTCATGACGATGCCAGCTACAAAGCGCTGCTGGCATCAATGGTGCAGGGTTTGAAAAAGTTTGTGCGGGAGCTGACGGCTCGTGTCATTTAGCGATTGAAAAAAAAAAACAAAAAACGCTGCAAGCAAAGCAGTGGGCGCAGTGTTTGATAAGGGGCCAGTGCAGGTGACGCGACACCTTTTGATGCTTTTCTTCAGACAGGAAGTGTCCTGAGGCTCTAAATCGCAGTGTTGCCGGAACAGAAAACGTTCGAAAAACCCGTGTATAGCAGAGTAAAAATGAGTAAGTACTCCTTTTAGCACTTTTCCAGCCACTTTATGCACTTGGAAACTATTAACTGCTCCGTTCCGCACTTTGAAACCATCGAACATTATTCGGTGCTAAGTAGAATTCTTCGCCATTTCTGTAGTGAGATTTGTTCGGATCATTTCTTCCCTTCGGTTTGTTTTTGACAGTACAGATATCACTCATTTTCATTGATTGCCCTGAATTACGCGAGTCAAAATAAAAAGTCACAATTTGCTTGACGGCTGCCGGCCCGAAAGATGCGGGTTCGATACCGGCCGTGGCGGTCGAATTTCGATGGAGGCGAAATTTTAGATACCCGTGTCCTGTGCGATGTCAGTGCATGTAAAAGAACCCCAGGTGGTCGAAATTTCCGCAGCCCTTCACTATGGCGTCCCTCATAGCCTGTGCCGCTTTGGGACGTTAAATCCTCAATAAACCATTATGCAAACAATTTGCTTGAACACAGTGCAATAATTGCCGCAAAAAAGTTTGTCTACACACAGCCAATAATACATGCCAGAATTTCAAAGTGAGCGCCCATAGTTTCAAACTTTGCAGAACAGGCTACATTGCCTAGCTTATTAATTTAACGTATGTAATAAAGAAATTGATATTCGTCCAACTGGATAGCTGTATCGTCAATCTGCTAAGATTTCCGCCCGATGAATTTTCATCTTGTTCAAAACACCAGTCGCTATTTCGTCCTCAATGTAACCACCGTGCGAAAAGGACACTCAGAAACACACCGCAAATTTTATGACTAACACGACTGCGCAAGGCCTGCCTTACAGAACTAGCAGGAGTCGTTCACACTGAAAAAAAACAGTCTAAAACAGAATAGTATAGCCTGGAGCTGCCTTGCAGAACTAGCACTTGTCGTCTACTTAAAATGAGCAGTCTAAGACAGAACAGTCGTTCTTGTTAGTCATGCGAAGCAATATTGCACTAAACTCGAGAGAGAATCGCGTATGAAATGCTAACAGAGATAGCCAAGCACAATTGTCTCTAGAAACCAAAATCTCCTTAGTTTTGTTTAAGACAATGCACACAGCTTCGTCATTTTGGAGATAAAGTGAACATTTCAATACATCTCATCCTTGTTCTCAAGGCCTATCTCACTGTTGGACACCCTACGGAAGCAATGAATAATTGTACTGGGACAGGTTTGTTAAACTGATAGCTGTCAAAGATGTGATATGCAGAGCAAAATTGTGTTGCCCTTAATCTCTATTTACTAGCTCTTTTTATTTTCCTGCTGTTTATAACCAAATTTAGGTTTATTTCTCGCCAGGTGCAAAGGGTAGTTACAGTGGTCGTACGCAAGGCAAAAAAAAAAAATCTATCAGCTTTCGCTGCATATAGCCCCGTAACACTTACTTATCTTTCTGTTCAGTTTGAAATTATTATTATTGCAAAAAAGGTCATCTTTTGGTTTAATGAAGAGCACTTAGCAGCCCACACTGCCAGTAAAGTGTAGTGCAGTTGCAAAAGTGGTAAAAACAAATAAGCCACATTAGGTTGCTACAAAAGACTTTATTCATGAAAACTTTAATAGCGTCTTGAAGGGCAATGCTGCTGCAACAACGTTTAAAAAGCGACATTCTTTGCACGTTTCTCGTCTTGTTTAGAACGGTGGGCGCTGCTAACGAGAAACTAATGTTCGGCTTACATCTCAGAGGTGCGTACACCTGTCCTTGTACAGTTGCCAGCGGAAAAGGTTAGCACTAGTGACATGCCACCGGAGTGGCATACAGCGGTTCTGGGCACTGCGATTACAAGCACAGCGGTAACAAAGGGTCGGTGCGTTCGCAAAGCACGGCGCCGCGCCAGCCGCGCGGTCCGATTGCTCCGCTGACGTCATTGTGCTAATTTTTTTTTTACTCGCGACTGTACACGTTGTGAAGAGGCTAGTGAATCACGAACTGCTCCGTTTTAAACGCCACTTCTAGTTTGCTTATAGCAGGTACACGTCACCCTTTTGAACAAACATACGCTTCGCGTGCATTCAAGAGACTGCGCAGGAATCTCTTGGTAATTGTTTTAGCGCGACAGCGTTAAGGAGCTCGTGTCGCAGAAAAGCCGGTGTCGCCGGCGTCGGTGGCGTTGGCCGTGAGCGGAAAATGGCACATCTCGGTGGACACGTGAACCGCGCCGTAAGGGAAGAGATTTTCATTCCCTTACGGCGCGGTATGGGTCTCCAGCGAGAATTGTGAGACAGGCGCCATTTCCTTTCCTTAAAACCAATTTTCAGTTGCTTTTCCTTCCCTTACGGCCTGGTTCGGGTGCCCACCGAGATATGTCTCAACAGGCGTCCTTTCCTTCGGGTTCGAACCCGACCGCGGCGGCTGCGTTTTTATGGAGGAAAAACGCTAAGGCACCCGTGTGCAGTGCGATGTCAGTGCACGTTGAAGATCCCCAGGTGGTCGAAATTATTCCGGAGCCCTCCACTACGACACCTCTTTCTTCCTTTCTTCTTTCAGTTCATCCTTTATTCCTTCTCTTACGGCGCGGTACAGGTCTCCAACGATATATGAGCCAGATACTGCGCCATTTCCTTTCACCAAAAACCAATTATAATTATAATACGTCATTTCCTTAAATTGTCCAACGGGCCACGCCTCGCGCCGGACGGGCGATGGCGTTCCGTGCACACCTTGGCAACGCTGCAGCACGCTGTCGCATCTCACTCTTAATGCCGAAGCTTAAGCGTCCTCCAAATTTGTTATTGTTTTTTTTAGACAATAAGGGTGCTCTAAGTCCACTGCACAAGTGAATGTAACAAATATAACGGCACTAAGACATTCTGCCGCTGAAAAAAAAACAAATTTTATGAGACACAAGCGCTGACTGGATGGCGGACACCTTATAAAAGGCGATGAAGACAGGTGAAAAGGATGGGAGCAATATAATCTGGGATGTTCATAACTAGCATCGAAGAACGCATGCACAAGCAAGCAACAGCAAGAAGATGAAAACATGTAAAAAAAACAAAAATAACTCATTCGTTGGGCGCTTCTTAGAAGTCGAACCCTGCTGCACGTTAGGTGTCTGTCATACATCAATACAATCAGTTAGCAGTGACCTCTTGTGCCTGATAAGTCTTGTCTCGTTCGGTGACTACATGTGTTAGCGCTATTATATTTCTTAGATACAAAATGCAACAAGTCGCCACAAAGAATTTTTAATTGAGCACAAGTTACATAGACAGAAAAAACAGCATGAAAATGAGTTCTGCTATTACATACCAGCTCAGCTTATACCATCTGAGAAAAAAACAAGGAAAAGCCATAGAGGGTTGTCAGAACAGGAGTAGCCACTTATATGCATTCTGTACATCGAATTGCTCACAGACTGCAACAGACTTGATAAGAGTGCCGAGGCAAAAGGCACGAGCGCGGATCACATGTCATGACCCTCTTTATCGTGCACTCAGATTATTTGAAATTGCACAAAAATATTGAACACACTCCTTAATACCTATACTGAAATACATATTAAACACATTTTGAGAGTAACCACGCAGGTGTTTCAGGCGATATGCGCAGACGCAAGCCAGAACCTTGTTCAAATAATGCAATATTTGGCAGCAAGATTTAAAGAATTCTCTACGGTTTCAACTTCAAGAAGGTGTTTTAGATACGATTGCATGCCACCCACAATCCATGAGTAAAAGTTCACGAAAAAAAGCAAGCTCTTTCGTTGGCTGGTACGCTTGATTTTGTTTCCAATATTACTCCTGCTATCGTTTCCAGCAAGTATGAAAAAATCCTTCCTGCAAAGTGCAATTTTTTTCGCGTGGCAGTGGTTGATATTTTCAATTGTTGAGTTTTGAAGCATCTGTTCAAAAGGCAAACACACATTAATTCTCCTCATGTTCATTTTTTCGCTTATAGGAAGGCAGGCATTGCCTTGACGATACAACTTCATTCAAAATAACTGAATGCTAACTTGCAGCAGGCGGAATTGAGGCCCCGGCTGTAAAGTTTGTGGGTACGACAAATTGGTTGCTTTGTTTCTAGTTTCCCGAAACAAAGCCACTAGATCGCAAGCGCTACATGTGATGTGCTATCAAATGTTCGCGAGCCGCCAGATTTGTGACAATTTATTACTTCCTGTTGTTTTACCGCATCTGAATAATTCAAAGGATGTGCAATGCGTCTAAGAACGCGAGCGGACGAGATTATGCGACATTGCATTCTATTATTTGCGGGGAAGTGCATAACAGTTTCGCCTCAAATTTTGTGTTATGGACAGTTAGAGAAAACATGTATGCCATCCAATTCGCGAAATAAAATATATCCCACTTCCGGGGGAGGGGTATATATATATATATATATATATATATATATATATATATATATATTAAGGCAACCAATAGTCACCGAAACCAAGGTGTATAGAGGAATGTTTCAAAATTTTTTTCCAGTGCCAATCAATTGGTTTAAAGACAGTTACTTATAAAGCAGCAGAAAAAAACAACCATGCCACCGGTGGAATCCGGACCCACTACCTCCGAATAACGCGTCCGGTGCTCGACCAACTAAGATACCGCGACGGCTGTCCAATCTGCTGCTTTCGTGGGTATTTATGTTTTGCGTGTAGCAAACCTTGAGAGTGTTCACCAGCGCCACCCTCGTCCATAGCTGTGGACGTAGCACGTCCTGTAAAACCGCGAGTGTGACGTAGAACGTCATCTAACGGCGAGGGCGGTAACTGTGCGAGAGCCCTCTTATGCTACCTATGGCATCAAGACTGCCAGAACCGAGACCCCCGTTAAGCTATTAGCAGACAAGGCAAATGAAATGAGGGGCTCGTTTGACAAACATATTAAGGAAGCCAATAGTCACCGAAACCAAGGTTCACAGGGGAATGTTTTCTATTTTTTTGATCTCTAATGCTAATCAATTTGTTTAAAGAAAATTACTTATAAAGCAGCAGAAAAAGCAACCATGCCGCCGGTGGGATCCGAACCCACGACCTCCGAATAACCTCCCAGCTATTCCAGCCAGGAGCGTGCACCAGGCGGTGACCATGCGGCTCGCGCGTATGCCCTTGGTCTTCCTTACAATATATATATATATATATATATATATATATATATATATATATATATATATATATATATATATATATATGTGTGTGTGTGTGGTGTGTGTGTGTGTGTGTGTGTGTGTGTGTGTGTGTGTGTGTGTGTGTGTGTGTGTGTTGTTAAGGCAAATGTCTCTAACTTGGTGACTGTACTGCAGAAATCCCGTCCAACAATAGGCGTGGTTTTATGCCTTAAATATATATACACACCATGTACAACACTTACCACTACAAATATGTTCGGCACCATGGAAGGAAAACATAATAAAACTTCTAAAATTGAATACTGAACAAGGCAACTGTACTTCACTGAGGTGCAGCGTCTGTCTCCTGGACGCGAAATTCCTTACGGCATTGTAGATAGATATTTATGGCTTGATGAAAGCAAGCACCTACCACAATAACGGTGAAAGGCTCTGATCTAAATTACCAAGAAAAGCAGCTTGTTAGAAATCGAGACATTAGGTACGCACAGCGATGTGTCCATGCGTGTACGGTAAATATCTAAAAAAACATTTCAAAGTTTATTTTCGACCTTGAAAACTGATCGCGATGATGAACTCTTTGACGCAAGGTTATCGGTGTTCAAAGAGCTCTAAGTTAAAAGGTGCTTTCTGTCTATTAAAGGCTGGGTCAAAAACCCATTTCCCAAACTATCATCCCAGATATTCTGAGCACCAAACCAGGGGACAGCTCATACCCATTGTATTACCGGTGGGTACTCAGCGGCACTGGGGATCGAACACCGAACCTGGCACATGCGAGGCCGATGCTCGCACCAATATTTCACCGCTGCGGTTAAGAGTGAGAAGACTATGGGTAACACAACAATGTATACCAGCATCATGAACAGTTCAACATTGAATTGAGTCCAACAACAAACTATTTACAATATTTGATCAACACTTCATCGAAACATACATTATCACAACGGCAAAAATCTTCGCGCCTACTCGAGTGTGAAAAATGTGCTGTAGAAGTTTTTAGCTTCTTACGGTTTAGTTGGGCGTCAGTGAGGGGGAATTACAGACCTTCACAGTATATCGCTCTTCGGTGAGCTCAGCGACCTACAAACTCAAATCCACACAGATGCATTTTTAGAACAATAATATGAGCAACAAAGTCTGCAAGTGAGTCTTGTTGCGTGAAAAACCTAATGAGGTCATAATTTGATCATAAACCCGCGAAAGTTTTCAAGATATTGGACCAGCGTGGCTTATTTCGAGGACAAAACCTTATAGTTAACTGAACACTTCCTGAAATACAAAGTCAAGATTGATGCGAGCATCTAGCTCATTTTAATGTACCCCGAAATGCTTCCGGCCAAGTAAAACAATTATTGGTCAGAAATTAGAATTTAACGCAGATAAACTTCAAGGTTGCGCTACCTAGTACTTAGCATTACCCAGGTAAAGATGCAGGAACACAAACGGAAGGACGACGTAAAACAGATCAAACTCTTAAGCTCGTTATTCACAGGTGTATGGAGGCCAGCAAATTGCCCATGTTAAAGCCAACCTCACCCTGCCTCAGCCACCTATAACCTGCCGATAGATTTGACACAGGAACACGACAGGATTAATTGTCTAGACATGAGAGATGACTTTGCCCTGCATTGGGCGAAGTCAGGCTGATGATGATAATGAGATTCAACAGGCCAGCTGCCTTCACTGCTGTTGTGTGAGTCCGGTTTCAGCTCCTGGATTGAAGCATCAGAAGCGGTACTGAAAGCTTTTTTTTTTCACGTTCTTTCAGCGCACAGTCATTGTATACCAGCCCAAACCAGCAGGGTGTTAAGAAAGCTCTGTTTCTCCTAGACAGGTGTCAACACCTCCTACTGGCTGTGGTCATTACAGCATGAGCATATCTCCGTGGACCAGTGCATTACAGGCAATTGAACAACATCAGGTACAGATACGAAGCACCCGCTTTCCACTACAAACTCTATAAGAAGCCACGTTTTACACAGAGAAACGTGCTGTACTTTCTTGCTCCCGCAGTGCATTGAAAACGTCCCGTGGAAGCAACTGCTGTTCCAGATTCGTGAACTCATGCACGGCTGTTCACAAGCGTACTCATTTACACCCCACCATGATCACTTGACGTACATTTTCTTGAGCGGCAATCCCGACACAAGGCACTCGTTTTTTTTTCCTCTGAACGGAGCAGATTTTCTCCCGAAGCAGTCTCCTCATACATCTTGGTGTTCAAGTTCATGCTTTCTTTTTTTGCCAAGGGCCGCAATATATTCAAATGATTATGTCTTCGTTCTGACTGGAAGAGGAACGGCCCAGGCTGGATCGAATTACTGCCATGGACTCCCGTAGCGCCATCCAGCGACCTTGAACGTAGTCGCAGAGCGTGACGCGGAACATTCTTGAGCTGGCGTTGTAGAGGACGAAGTTGATGGAGAAGTTTGTGTAGTAGAGAAGCATGAAGTACCGCTGAAGCACGTAGGGCAGAGAGTTGATTTCGTGGTCTGTGGAGTGCGAAAGTCCCAGAGACAGCAGAAACACGTAGATCCGCATTACGTAACTGGGCAGGTTCAGCAGAATGAAGACGGTAGACACCAACAGAAGCATGCGTGTCACACTGATCTGTGTGGCATGGGCTATGCCGCCACCACTGGTGGCGGTCGTGGTTCCGTCTCTGGACATCACGAGGCTGCCGCTGCGCCTCGGTGACGAGGAAGCTGCGGACGGCAATTAATGAGAAAAAAATGACCACCCTCGTATCATACATTAACACCTTTAGCATTGTACGATACACTGAATGCTCTATAGGCTGTGACGTAATGTGATGAAATGAAGAGTGGTTTGAAAATACCGGAGCACGACTAATACCACAAAAGCCACGGGCCACTGTGCAAGGTAGCGTTGTCTGCCACATTCGACGAACCTGGCAACTCAATCCGCAACAGCTGAAATAAAGGGGCTCTATACTTAGTGCCTTTGAAACTGATTCCTTGGTCACAATATAGACTGACTCGTTAGGAATGTTACCGCCGTTACTTGGAGATACTGCTCTATAGCTTTAAATGCCACACTGAACATTCGTCGCCACATGACGAAGGAGTGTTGCAGCGTTAACACACCGAAGATGGGAGATAGAAGGAAGCGTAAGGAGAATTTTTGCTAGTATTTTGAGCACTTACTATCACAGAATGTGTTTTTAAAATAACGATTTTGCCTTGCCGAAATTACAGATGTAAATTGGAGATAACACTTATAAGAAACAACATGGTTAAAGAGAATATTGCCAGTGGAGCCGCCAAGGTAATATTCATCTGTGATCATTTCATTGGCATTTCTTCATACCCCGTTTTGTGGTCAGAACGCCTCATGCCCTTATCTAGAACCTAGTGCGCGTGTTCTAGTACCGAGCATTTTTGCCACTGTGAACCAAAAAGACATTGAGAGAAACTTACCTGGCATCTTTAATTGCCTAAATTCAGTTACCACTGTTCTATGGATAAAATATGGTGCTGCATTTTAATGAAGGCTTTTAATTATGGCAGTGTTACATCTACGGTAAATGACACATCAGTATGTACGAGTACCTTTGCAATATCTACCCTAAGAGCCATGAGGTTTAAATGCATGGTAGCTAAAACATCTCAATGAGGGCTGTTAATTAAGGTTTCCAACGCAGAGCACGCAGTGGGAGCTCAATTGAGAAAGCCGATGCAGCCCATCAGGCAAGGAAAGTTGCACAACTTCCTTTCGATCAAAGTAATAAACTCTGCCCCGTATGTAGCACCGAAGTTTCAACAGCTGCAAAGGTCAACATGGTCAGGAGAAGCTTTGGGGGCATTTCTGGCCGTACTCATCTAAAGAATATTCAGTAACCAATATTTATTGTTCTGTTACTGTGGAATATTGTAAGGTAATAGTAAGAAAATATTGGATGCAATGGTTCATTCTTATTATGAGTTCAGAATATGTATTTCAAAAGCCCTTCGGCACTCGCATCGAGGAGTTAAGACTGGCAAAAAAAGAGCAGCGTTTTTGGCAGTAGCAGAAACGTAATAGCAATGAAATGCAGGCGCACCGAGGGGAGATTCGCGGATATGTTGGTTTTTATTGTAGAATATCAAGATGTACAAAAAATTGCGTACATAAACATCTTCCCGTTGAAAAATGCGCTTGTACAAAATTCCTAGCAATGGAAGGCTTCTCTGCTTCCATTAATTCACAGTCAACACGGGCACAAGCCGCCTTCTCAGTTTCATGACGGATACTCTAAATACGCTTTCATAAACGTTAATCCCGGTTCACGGCCCTTCTGTTTGTGGAACCCCTAATCCCAGCCTATGTGCTATGAGAAGCTATACATATCAAGCTGGTCACCGTAGCAACAACACGTAGACCTGTCAGGCATTAGCATCTATATTAAGGTTTTAATCCTCGCCTATTGAAGGCCATTGACGCCAAATTTGAGTCAAAGATCAACGAAGCTATGCTTGCCAAATAATTTTCTCTTTGGATTTTTAATCTAATACATGCCTGAGGTTGGAAGATGCCCTTTTAATAGTAGAAATTAAGCTACGCGCTCAGAAAAATGGAGCTCGTTCTCGTGATTAGCTTAGTATCTATAACTGATAGAGGCAACAATGCAAGCCACAGTAGGTGATTGGTGTAGCCCACAGAAGTTAGCAGTTTGACAGAGATACCAATGGAATTGCAGTCAAATCAACAAGTTTTCAGCAAAGTATTATTGATTGAGGCTGGTGCGATTCGACGGGAAGCACCAATACAAGTGAGTATTTTACCATCGCGTAATCAAGCGACGTAGTGACAGCCATGGTTAAGAAAGGGCTATACCTGCAAATGAACTCTTACCGCCGGATTCTCTGCAGTCCTCATTGCAGCTATCCATGCTTCGTTGCTTCTTATAGCGAGCGTAGAATAGGTATATGGCCCGGGCGATCATTGAGTTCATGAAAGTGATCAGCAGAAAGGGTAGAATGAAGGTCAGTACCGTGTCCAGGATGTTCAAGTAGTACAGGGCGCTGGAAAAACAAACAAAAAAAACGAAATAGCATGCTCAAGAGATTGCGCCGAACAGAAGGACCAGATCACTTGCTTTAGCTTGATGTTGAACGTTTTACTGTATAGCGTGAAGTATGAATCACCACAAGAACAAAGCCTGTTTTCCTGGTTAGCTCAGTTCGCATAGCGACTGGTCCGGTGAAGCAGTGGTCCCGGGTTCGAACCACGGGTAAGGATGAACTTTTCTGCAACTACGAAGTTTCTGAGAAAGCCGTATAGCTTTCCTTGGTAGCCGTACGGCTGTGCTCGGGTAGTTGTCAATGAGCAATTACTTCCTTACAAGAAAGATATATTCGCATAGCCAGCACCCGTACCAAACTTTCGCGTTTGATACAAACCACTGTATTTTTCGTTTGGAAAGAAATCTTACAAAAGGGGACGAAGATGATGCACAGGACCTATGTTAATAAGTAACAGTAATGCATTTGCGTCTCTAGTTTTGTGCGCTGGATGGAAGTCTTGGTTCAAAGAAGTCTAATTTACGCACCTTTCGTAATCTGGATGGAGGCTGCACTGGGAGAACTCGCTGTCGACGCGCACAAAGACAAGTAGAGGGGAGTTGAGCACAATGCTGAGCAAGGCTGTTACGCCGATGACGAGCCTGGGCCTCCGGCTCGGGGAGCTCGTCTGCAGCTTCCAGAGCGGGTAGCGGACCGCCACGAAGCGTTCGGCCGTGAAGCTCACCGTCAGCCACACGGACCAGCAGGCGAACGTCGAGGTGAGGAACACTGTGACCAGGCAGAGGCCGTGCTGGTACACCTGTAGCCAGGTATGAGAAGGAACAAAGGGCCCCAAATCAGTTAAATGAAACCTGCACTCGGAATCAAAACTTTGCAGCCGAAATCTAGAAATACCGCTTAGACCTTAGATCGACGGTAGTCGTAAAGGCAGTTCGCTTGCTTCAAAAAGTAGACTTTCATGCAGTGTGGATTCTGCAAAAGGGCGCTATTAACTATGACACTGTTAACGAATTTCTGGCTTAGACTGCACAGTAGCTGATCTTCGGCATAGCCCTAGAAAAGGAGGAGTTCGGCTTGTAGGGTTAGTTTTTTTAGGAACGATCATGCTCACTGTTTGAAAAGAAACTAGGAGTATGAGTAGCTGACAAACCAAAGGCATCGAAAACTGAGCTGAGAAAAGGAATTGACACCGCTTTTTTTTGCAAATGCCTTTTGGTAAACGAAAACGCTGAATAAAATCTTTTTCTTTATTCCTTTTGGCACGGATTGAGTCAGGATTGTGCTGCGCAATGCCGCTCAGAGATGTTCTCAGACAGCTCTTGGTTTATCGACTACATGTAGAAGATATTGCGGATTGTTAAGGTAAATGTGTTCCGGAATCGTTTCGCCAGATCTGTACATCCGCCCGTTAAAATGAAATGAAAAGCCGATCAGTACAAAAAGCAAGCACGATTAAAGTTGGAAACATTTAACTTCACTTTCGGTGACAAGGAAAGTGCGGAAGTAAATAACAGAGGCTAATGATTCAGTCAGAGGGCATACTTAAACCTCATCCTGCACCTTAGTAATGCACTGCTTCTTCCCGCCTGTAAAGTATGTCAACCAGAATCTACAAAAGAGGGGATACCAAGGTATACTTTCTTATTATCACGTAGGTACCTCTATATATGAATGTGATTTTAAGCTCTTTTTGTGTATCTCTATCGTACGTGCTGTATGCATCATATAGTGCAGAGGCTAATGATTCAGTCAGAGAGAATACTTAAACCTCATCCTGCACCTCAGTAATACACTGCTTTTTCCCGCCTGTAAAGTATGTGAACCAGAATCTACAAAACAGGGGATACCAAGGTATACTTTCTTATTATCACGTAGGTACTTCTATATATGAATGTGATTTTAAGCTCTTTTTGTGTATCTCTATCGTACGTGCTGTATGCATCATATAGTGCAGAGGCTAATGATTCAGTCAGAGAGAATACTTAAACCTCATCCTGCACCTCAGTAATGCACTGCTTTTTCCCGCCTGTAAAGTATGTGAACCAGAATCTACAAAACAGGGGATACCAAGGTATACTTTCCTATTATCACGTAGGTACTTCTATATATGAATGTGATTTTAAGCTCTTTTTGTGTATCTCTATCGTACGTGCTGTATGCATCATATAGTGCAGAGGCTAATGATTCAGTCAGAGAGAATACTTAAACCTCATCCTGCACCTCAGTAATGCACTGCTTCTTCCCGCCTGTAAAGTATGTCAACCAGAATCTACAAAAGAGGGGATACCAAGGTATACTTTCTTATTATCACGTAGGTACTTCTATATATGAATGTGATTTTAAGCTCTTTTTGTGTATCTCTATCGTACGTGCTGTATGCATCATATAGCGCAGAGGCTAATGATTCAGTCAGAGAGAATACTTAAACCTCATCCTGCACCTCAGTAATGCACTGCTTTTTCCCGCCTGTAAAGCATGTCAACCAGAATCTACAAAAGAGGGGATACCAAGGTATATTTTCCTATTATCACGTGGGTACTTCTATATATGAATGTGATTTTAAGCTCTTTTTGTGTATCTCTATCGTATGTGCTGTATGCATCATATAGTGTGCTTAATTTTATGTAGATCATTCGTAGATCGCAAACGAAAAACAAAAGACTGCTTGCGTAAACAGAGGCCATATAATAAATAGAAAAATTGGTTTTGCACTCATTCTAAGCAACACCTCAATGAATTGCGTAGCAGTGCTACATATCCTAGAAAACGAATGCTCATGGCTTTTCCAAGCAGAAAGAATTCTGAAGCAAAGGCAGTAAACATGGCATAGATTTGACTGACTTAGACTTCGATATGACACGAGTAAACACAAGTTATAGCATGTAACCCTACATATGAACATGGCACAAAAAAAATAAAGCAGGATAAATAGCAGTTTTTCTTTATGAATTTTTCAAATAAAATACTTATCTCCTGTGCATTGAATACGAATTGGGCGAGATTGAAAATTTAAGACGAACATATGACTGGCAGAATTAAAATCCACTGTTCTGCTCAGAATATTCAAGGCACCAAAGAAACAATTAAACGCAAAGGCATTAGCATTGCTTAAAAAAATGAAATAAAACACATGTTCACGATTCAGGAATGAATCTTTCGCACTATCCAAAAAACTAAGCCGGTGCCAGCCATCAATATTTAACAGCAGAGCAAGGAAATAACGCGAAATAGAGCACGACACAATAGGAGGTCAAAAATTAGTGAAACGAACTTGCGCCCAAAAGGTGCCGCGAGTTGCGTACGGTTTAAACAAAAGTATGAAGCAAAGGTGACTTTATATATATGCAGTCAACCCTATTCAATCAAAGTGATCGAATTGTACGTGCCAATTAAAGTGAAGAATCCATTCGCCTTTGTCCAATAACCGAAACTACATTTCTTTCTTTGCATTCGTAAGGACAGGTAAAGGCTTTTTTAGCTCCAGCTAATCACCTTCATTTATTATCATATAACCAGTGACAAAAAAAAAACAAACAGCGCAGTGAAAGCGAAGTCAAATGGACCTGCGCCTCTTCTCAGTCATGTCAACGTTATCCATTATTGATGGAGCCTGAGATTGGCAGAAGAGAGCACCTGGAAACATCTGTATAGTACCTAATTTGCGCTGCTAGGTATTTATTGAAGAAAATGAAATTTCTCTGTGGCAAAAGAGGTAGATTTTGCCTTCCGTACCGGTAGTTTTCAAAAGTGCAAAAAAAAAGAGAAGTGAACGTGCAAAACAAACAAAAAAAAGACCTAAATTTGCGCTAAAGTCAGCGTGACGGAGCCGATCGACATTGCAAAAAGCTAAAAATATTAAACAAACAAAACAGTCAAATGGGTGCGAAATCTCCGGACCAAGATCTAACCATTATATAGTGTACATGACCCTGTTCTGAAACATTTTGAGGTAAAATAGAAGTACATACCAACCAACCAAGAAAAAAAGAAACAACCCCATCACTCAATTCTGCCTCTTAACAGCTTTTCCTTCAATGAAGTAAAGAAAGAACACCGTCAACTGCTGTATTATCGCTCTCCTTAAAGTCATCAAGGGCATGCGTTGAAGATTAAGAGGAAAACAGGCAAAAACCGCGAGATTTAAAAGAGAACCGCGCATGAAGCAAAAGGTGGTGTCGGCTCTTTTACCAGAGTAGAGGTTAAAATAGTTGTGCTCAAAAGTTAATTTGCTTTCGTTTTTATTGAACATGTCCCTTTACTGGATGTAGAACTATTGTACGGAGCCAGTCCTTTATTTACTCTTACGGCTTAAAAGGAATAATTATTTCAGGAATTTATTTGGTGCCTATAACTCTTTTTTTCCTTGGTTTTTTTCCTCTAGACGGAGCTTCGAATGGTCACTTTATTTTGCATTTCTATATTAATTAAGGAAAAAAAAGTGTTGTAAAAGAGGGAATAAAAGAAATCCTATCCAGTTTCATGGCAGTATAGCAAGCAATAGTACACCTATGGCGCTCATTTATACGACATATCTAGTCGGGTCGTAGTAAACCTTTGTCCTCAATTTAATGGCAGGCCAGAAAATCTTCAAGGAATGTAGCATCAAAATACGTCGGAAGATAGGGGTTTGCCTGTATATCTGCCTCTCGTAGAACGCAAGGTGATTATTTTGATAGATTGTGATGAATCTCAACAAAGTGCCGACGCACTTGCCAAAAGATTCTCAAAGGATGCAAAATAATTTTGTGTATATGAGAACAATGATTAGTATAGTAAAAAACTACGCAAAAAAAGGTATATTAAGAGTCTAAACTATTTTGAATGTAGAAAATTTGATGCTAAAAAATTACTGTGTAATTGAGGACTTTTTGGCGAAGCAAGCTGTTTCGGTGGTGAATCATAGAGACGAAGTTGTGCACATAAAGTGTTCTTAGAAATAAGGGACCGTGATTTCACATATATACCTGCCGGCGTACAACCAAACCACAAGCCAAGACTAAAAAAAATATTGAGCCACTCACGTTTATGCCACGTTCATTGAGCCAGGCGAAGGAGAGAACAATGAGGAATCCCGAGTCGGAGACTGCCAACGCACCCATGTAGAGGCTGGAAGTGCGATTCCTGAGCTTGGTCGACAGGAACGTGACCAGTGACAGCAGGTTGCCGATGAGCCCCAGGTAGATGATGACAGGCATGTACGCCGCATTCAGGGCGTCCAGCACATGTATCGCCACCGAAGGGGATGGGGACGGCATGGCTGTGACACGGCTGCGGCGTCTTGAAGACACCCCCTGCCGGATCGATCCTTGTGTCGAGTTCTCGGCAAGGATGTTGGTGGTCACGTTAACGATAGATGCTGCTATCGCTGCTACCACTTCAGTCGCGTGGAGGGCGTCAGCACCGTTGTTGGGGGCCATGCTGAAGATCTCTGGTATGGCGGTAGACATCATCGTGGCTTGTTTGGCTTTCAGCCTCTTTCAGTGTTAAGAGATACTGTAAACGAAAAAGAAAACAAAGCAATTACGGCAGAGTTTAATTAACTGTCAACGATTAGTAACATGTTGATTTCGGAACCTTTGTTGATGCTGATACAGCACGAATATGGGCAGAGGCCCAACCTCCCCCCCTCTAAAAACAAACAAACAAACAAAACGCGCAGAGGATATAGGAATATCTCTGTCGTTTATGAATATTTTATTTTGCTTGTGTGGTCATTCCAGCTGCAGTATGTATTCCAATAAACGAATATTGCCAACCTGGAAACTCTGTCTGCATCCAACACGGGGGCTTCTTGTAATACATATGAGCAAAGCCACCTAGGTCTGGCAGACTGCTGTTTAACATCTAAATGTACATTTCACCAAGGCTGAAATGAGGAGTTGTGCGGCTTTTAATTTTTACTTGATTGAGCGCCCAAACCGATATTACCGCGTAATTACTGTCTATACAGGGTGGCCAGTCTACAAATGCACTCTAACGGCGGTAGAAGTCGCAGGCTCAGCGCTGGCCGTGGCACTGTCTATGTATTTGAATGAAAAACGGCACTTCTTTGCCTGATTAAGATGAATTTGAACTACATGTAGTCCCTACATACTCTTCCGCTTTGGCTTGTCACATATTAATGCACTGCGGTTTGCCTTGCACAACCAAAAATTAATTATAGCAACATGTTGCTCTCGTGGTTACATGATAATGAAGCAGTAGGAAGGCTAGCAACGTCCTTTGTTACGAATTGGGAAGAGTAGGATCATATTTATTGGCGACTAAATGTCTCAAGCCACCAAGTACTGTGCAGACCTATCATATCGTTATAATATATATTCACAATAGTTTCCCAGCACGATTATTTGCCCAGCCCAGAAATATTTCGCCTGCTACTATACACTCGGGAAGGGGAAGAAGAGAAGAAAGAGGACCGTGATGGGTGTCGATGTGGTTGGGAGAAATCAGAATATGTACACGCACATATGATTGCATCATAAATAGGAGTCGAGGCTTAAGGTAACAAGTTTTAATACAGTGGCTCTACGAAAGGTGACGAGGTTAAATTACAAACACATGGCTTAAAATATCTTGTTTTTTTTTTCACGGCTACCGGTACGCATATGTGAAAAAAATAATTGCAGCCCCGTGTCCTTCCACAAATAGCGCAGACGAAGTATTTGTTTTCTTGAAATTCCTGCAAAGCAAATGGTTACACAAGGAACAAAGGAAAACATGGATGGTGTTAATGTTTTATGCTTGGAGGGAAAGAGAATATATATGCTGTCGTTTAAATAATTTTCTATGAATTCGTTCTTTTCTGCCTTTTTCCTTAATGGAAACCGCCTGTCGAATGCTCTTATTTGGGTGCACTGCTTTCCTATTTCATATGACAAGTGTAATTATATATTCATGTTGTCTAAGCGTTGCGTCTGTATTTAGTTGCGTGTGTATTTGTAGTTGTTTTTGGATTTCCTTACAGCTAACCTGTACTGAAAATATGATCCGAGTTTCGTCAGAATAACTTCAGAAAATAAGTGTTGATAAATCAGCTGTTGACTGTTAATAAAGAAAATTGTTGATAAAATATTTTCCGCATTATATGAATTCTGAAATATTCACCGAATTAATATTGAAATTAAAAAAAAAGATGTTAGGAAATGTATGGGGTTCTAAATTTACACAGATAACAGATGTCATAAGAACAAGCGGGCATGTTCGTGTGGAAGACTATGAAACATAAAAGAAACGTAAAATAGCCAAACCTATTAAATTAGCCAAGCCGAAATTTTTTTGGTGTAGCGTCAGTCCAAAGCTGTAAAGGGCAAAAGTGGCCTTTCTGGTTTAGATTTCGTGAGGAGGGATGGAAGAAAGTGTAATCAAGCTTTTCATTTCAATCTGGCAAAGAACGCAGCATACACTAGGTTTTCAACGAAATGTTGCCTTCAGAACTACTTGCGTTTGATCTTGGACGCTAAGAAGTGTTTTGCGTTCCTAATGATATGAATTGAAATATAAGGTGTTGTTTTTGAAAGTTTTGCTCGTATCTTGTATAAACAGAAGCTTTCATCAGAGAAAAGCTTCTCTACCTCGAGGACACCCAAAGTAATGTGTTTATAGCCAGCCTTGAAAATTTCGCCATTTTTTCGCCTCTCACGCAATTTTAGTGCAAAGCGACCTTTTTTGTATGTATTCTCTATACCGAGGTCGATTTGTTCCTTTCAGCCGATATAGACGATTATTCATTCTCAACGACTTCCTCAGAGGCACAATTTCCAAAGTCGCCGTGGTCTTAACGCCAACATATTCCTCACCTTAGAGACCAATCTTTAGGTGAGCCGTTCAGTTTGTTAAGATAACAAAACTTCATCCGCAAGGATGCCCCTGGTACGAAAGGAAGTTTTCAAAATTTTCCTAAGCACGTGAATGAGGCCCAAAAAAACACCAAAAAAACTCAAAGCCAAGTCCATATTCTACACTCGGAAAGACTCTTGCTGGGATTTTTTGCTTTGTGAGGTGAAAACGTTTTTCAGTCTTGAAATCCTTTAGAATAAGGGTCAATGCCATTCAAGGAGGACACAAGGGCTGCTGATCGTGATGCTGGAAAAACTGGGCAACTGGGAAAACGAGCACTTTTTTCTGGCTTCTTCAGTTTTTCTTTCCAGTGTTCTAACAAATACTTTCCGCCGCAGAGGCTGCGCCTGTTTCGAGAGGAAATGGCTTCGCCTCCGAAACAACTCCCAAAGAGAAAAGATTTTACATTTGGTCCTATGGCTTTTTGTTTTTTTTCTGTCTTAGAAAGCATGGCGCACTAGGGTTTTTTTTATACGTCTTTTTAGGCACACAACTGAACATGGGCACAGTTATATGGGCAGGAACACTTCGCATTAGAGTAGATGCCGTGGCCAAGCTGTACAGTGCATACACTTAAAACTTTTTCAGACTTTTCACAGAGTGACGAGCGAGCAGTTCGTTCGTTACTGCAGTGTATTTTCTACTTTATATGCTTTTCGTGTGTCAAATCAACGCCATTTTGTTTTGGTGGTCATAGACGTGGTGAGAAAATTGTTTAAAAAACTTGGAATATATATCGGCTTGAATTTCTGAGACAGTAGCAGAGTAAAATTAAAACTGTCATTCCAGAGTTATGCTACAAACTATTGACCACTGCGTATACTATTTAAATTGCGAGCATTTCAATTGAGCGAAATAACCTGTAATGAAAGTGCAGATCCATGGGCGGCCCTGCTGATACTGGACATACTATGTTGCGCTTCTTTGCAACTTGCACATAAATTTTCACGACGAAATAATGCTGTACAAAAAGCGTCGATGCATTTTTAAGTGACGTCACCTGCCTGATATTGCGATAAGGCTGTTTACATTTCTTTATAAGTTGCGCATTGCTGACCCGAAAGACGCAGGTTCGATGCAGGCGAAATGCTAGAGGCCCAAGTATTGCGCGATCTCAGTGCACGTTAAAAAACCCCAGTTGGTGGAAATTTCCGGAGCCCTTCACTACGACGTCGCTCATAGCCCGAGCTGCTTTGGGACGTTAAACCCTCATAAACTATTGAGAATTTTTGGACAGCCGATATCAGCGCGACTTCCCTGCAGTAAAATTCATGCCACGCAGCCGTTTTTCTTAATAAGAATAGCCTTCCTGGAGAGATTTAAAGTTGCGTATTAATGCTTTTGCTTTAGGCTCAGTGCAAAGTAACTCTCTGTGTAAAACATCACCAGCTCCTTCAAGGTTCATCTCAAAACGCCTGCCAAAGCGAAAAACTTTCGTCTCTAACGCATTTTCCAAACATTAATCTCTTTATTAGCTCTGAGTCTGTTAATGAAGAGGCAGTAAGAGCAATCAGGAGCCTTCCTGCTAATTCCTTGCGTCAGATAGCAGGATGACATAAAGATGAAAAAATTTGGAGAATAGTATGCTTCTGCTTGTGATTTAAATTCGAATATTATCGTAAGAACTACCTGTACTTTAACAACAGGCAGCACGAATTAATATGAGCGAATCGCTGAAAAGTCCTTTAACCTTTGTAACTCTGTTTTTAGCTGTTAGGTTAAGTAAGTACTTCGTACTTACGGTGTTGACATTTTAGATTCAAGATTGCATGAGCAGCTTTTTTTTTGTCTCATGAAAAGCTATCGCAACACAATGGCTAATCTAAGTGTAGCATATCGTAGAAACAGAATAAAGACGGTAATTTTTGAGACTAAAATTAATGCTCTAGCAAACAAAACACGTTATCGCGGTTGTCATCGTAAACTTTAGTACACTAGCACAAAATCCTAGCTGATGCCAAATGCCTGGGATACAAAAAAGTTCGAAGGTACCGAAAAGCGAAGTAGCCAGAATTCGATTTGCTGTCGTTCCGGCATCGCTGAACCTGCTTGCTTTGGGCACCACAAATGAACACCCGAGATTTAGCTTAACTTTCTAAGAGGCTGTACAGTAACAACTGATTAACAGTGGGTCGAAATAGGAACGCACTAATACAAAGCCCATTTTCTACTCACGATTTATAGTAAGTCCAGTTGGCCAGATTTTCCAGTAAGCCTTTGCTACTGTCGAGAACAGTATAATCCAAAGCTGGGAAAAAATCCTCGAGAAGCACAAACCGTCGCTTTCAGAGTTTTTTTTTCCACTGGCTCAAGTTAATGTTTTGTAGCTTTTACACTTTCAGTATCATGCACAGCAAACTGCTTCCGAAGAACCGCTAAAGATGTGATGATTGTCAAACCACGCGTGCACAACATGCACCGAAATGCAACGCTGAAACAGAAGCGCGAACTAAGTTCTCCGGCGAAGCTCAGCTGAGCTGAGCGCCTCTTGGCTGAACGATCCGCAGTCGCAAATGAGCGCACACGACACGCGTTGTAAAGGAACACGGGAGCGCGGGGGATATCCCGGAAACTTCGTCACAGCTCCCCCTTTCCCGATGTTCCCTATGATTTCAGCTGACCTGGGATCGACCTGTGTTATATACGAAACCGCCGCCTTCTTTCCCCATCCTCTTCGCGCACTCTCCCCTACGGCACAAGATCCGGCAAGTGGCGCCCTCTCAAGGTGGCGGTGGACGCCAAAGCGTCACTACCTGTTGCTAGCGCGCTCTGTTAGATATCTGAGTTCTACCTTTTTCCGATCCCTTCGTACTGAATGTGTGCTCGTGGCTCCGTTGATCGACGCACGGAGAAGCATCGATTTCTCGAGAGGGGAATCCCGCTGCTGTGCGGTCGGCTTGCCGGCGCATGTTTTAGATCACGTTGAAAACTTGGATGCAACCCATAGCGGGTTTGCGCTGCAGAGGACGATTATTCATGTCGCATCGCATTATGAACGCCTTAAGATTAAGGCTCCGAACACTTGAAACGCTGCGTACGGGATCGACACGCAATATAACAGCCATATAATGTGACATCGGTGCGCTGATTTTTTCCCGGAGACCGGAACTGTTCCCGCTTGTTTACATTTCTTTTATGTGTTGCCCAATCTAGCCAATGTCCGCCAGCACAAATAGAGGACACTGCCGGTTTTTGTTTCTAATACTACAATGAATTTGCACACTTTGATTCTGTTGCTAGATTAAGCACTGTTTAAAAGAAAAAAATTTTAAAGCAAAGCAGCCGCTGTTTTCTATCAAAAATCTAATATATTCATAACAATATTAGTCTTCATGGATAGAGAATGTTAGCAAACTGAAAATATATAAGTTAAAAGCGTGCATTTTTTTTGGCGACAACCGCCTCTGATATCGACGAGGCTGAAGAAGCAGGGCCTCTAAGTTGTTTTTCTGGATAAACAGAAATCACGAAATACGTATCGAGGTTTCCACGTTTCTTTCAGTAGCTTTTTTTTCGCCCGCGTGTATGAGGGTCTATGAATTTCTTTCAGATATAAGAACTGTGATTCGCGCGTGAGGACAAAACAAACCATGCCTATATATAGCCTTAGAGCGAGGATTTTAATAGTCTGCCTTTCGAAACATCTTTTCTGTCCCCTTCTGTTGATATCTCAGCTTTGAGTGCCTTCAGCATATCAACAATTCGTTGGTATGGCTAACATCGAGAGGTCGCTGCGCGCTAGGGAGGGGTTTGAATTCAACTTTATTGACAATTATCTAGCAAACACAGCAACATGAGGCATCATGTGGGGTTTGAAGTTTTAAAGTTATTATTTGTATTATTTCTGAAGCAAGCTGTTCACACTTTGCGTGCCATGCGGCTTTCTGAACGTGCAAATGTAGTAATTAGAAATTTTCTCCACACAACTAATCCCCGATGGGTTGGGCCTGGCGAGCCCCGAATTAGATGATGAAACAGCTAGCCTCACTGACCTTAGGGCTTAACATTGTTCACATTTATTGTTTCGTTGCAGTGAAGATTTTCGTCCTCAGTCTGAAATTTCAGGTTTTTGTTTGAAATTTATAATTGAAATCAAGACTTGGAGTAAACTGTATTATTCATTTTTGACCCGAGTGCGAATACAGCTACGCATACCTCCCACAGTGCGTGTTGACAACAGAAATAAAAGATAAAAAATTCTTTCTGAGGCAAATACAATCCTTGGAATGTTCAAGCACCGCAAGCTTTATGATACTGAGCATTTAAGTGGCGCGAAATATCCAGCAGATTGTTTAAAAGTTTGTTATTCTTTTTGACCACGAAACCACATTAATATACGTTGCTTAGTTTTGTCTCTGTGACGTGATTTGCGGAGTATACGAAAGCAGTCGGCTCTTGTTTTCACTTGAACAGGCCCGGCACCAAAAACGCGAAAGCTTTTCAACTCTCGGTTACAGCGCTAATAACGGCGGAGTTTTCCTTTAATTTATTTTTGTTAGTATTTAAGCTTCCTAGCTTTTTAGCTGAAACCGCTTTCACGTAATTACACGGTTTCCTCTTGCGCTAACATCTTGACTTTCTCTAAGCAGGTAATACTGGTTCTACCACGGCTACTCTCATAATCAGAAGTCTTTCATTGCTAGTTTTCCGCATGCTTCATATAGTATACGAGGGACTGCGAACTGCAACTAGTTAGTGTCTCTCGCAGGGCTGCTGCGTATCCAAGAAATCCTTTCAAATCCTCTCCAACAGCGGCAATCTTAGGAAATTGAAATGCAGTCTAATTAACCCGATTAGCTGCAGCAGCTGAGTTTTAGTTTGCGCTGCTTTTCAAGTTATGTCATACAATCGGCTAAGGTAAACAAACGGTAACAAAAATGTAAGACACATTGAAGAGTAGACGTGGAACATCCGATAAACTCAACAGGGCTTTAGTGGTTAATACAGATATCTTAATATTCCACTGAGGAAAGAACCACGGAGACGGAAATATAAGGTGCTCGAAAATAAATAGATAATTATATAGATTTCATTCAACAATATATACTGGTATTAGGAGTAACAGCGGCTATTATAAGCAGCCACTGAACGCTGTGAAGAACTGTATGGGCGAAGGGCAATCTTCAGATACAACAGAATCTTTCGCGTTTCATGTTTTTCCGGAGCACTTCAGACCCGATAAAAAGTGCGTTCTTGCAATTCATGCAGGTAATGTTTTACCTATCCTTATCGAGTCTTTCTTGATTGTCATTGCCTTCGTTTACGAGGTTCATGCCTGAGGTGTACTTTATGGTCACTTTATTATTGGTTATCTTTTTTCAGCGGAGTTCCTGTATTAGGTGTCGCGGAAACAAATGAACAAGGAGTTGATTTCTATGCTGTTCTCGCCACTTTGTTTTTTTTTGTACACCTAGGCCAGTGTCGACAGAACGCACTTAAAAAAGAGTACGTAATATGCCTCTCCCACCATGTGCAACAGTACTGTTCTATTAGCTACACACTGAGACAATGCCTGTTGCAAGCTCACTAGAGAAAAAAAGGCATTTCGTGTCTGCGGTACAGTTCAGCCATCAGTTGTAAAGACGCAATGCTCTTCGGAATGTTTTGCAAGGGTTATTGAAGGAGCTAAATATTTTCTTTCAACTGCTCTGCGATGCATTGTTATCCCCAGGATATGTTTTTCTTCCTGTACTGCACGGCATACGGAAACTGGCATGATGCAGCGCAATTGTGATTCTGATCTCCAACATTCATGGACAAAAATTTTCAATATCGAAAACCTGTAAGGCATTGTTACGGAAATACTGAAGGCAATAGCTCATTGTTCCTATGTGTTGCAAAATCTTTTAAAAATTTTTCATCGCTTGAGGCGAGCACTTAAGACTGCCATAAACACCAACAGAGAACGTTTTTTGACGATAGAATAGCAAAATTACGCAAGCCTGACGACGGGAGATCTGCGAATAAAATGATTGTTGTAGTGAAATATTATAATACACGAAAAAAATGCGTTCATAAAACCTCTGTCGGTAAAAAAATCATTTTTTTCCAGAATTATTGGAAATGGCTGTGTCAATAACAGCTAATTTCGGCCGAATGATTCTTCAGATCAGGAAAGCGGACGCCTAAACAGAGATAAAAATGGAGTGCCAGTTGACCTTGGTCATGTGCTCACCACGTGCTGAATTTTAGAGCGTTGCAGCCTAGTCTTATATTGTTCTGAGGTGTAGTTAACACCGATTCCAAAAGTCTTTGTTAACAGTTCATGTAACATTATATCACTGAAAGAAATGCGATGTTTGAAAAAAATCTTGTGGGCAGGTGAGTGGTTAGAGGCACTGAGCGCCAACAATGAGGCGTGCGTTCAAATCTTACTTGAACCGATATACCTTCCATCTTATGCATTATTTTCTTAACTTTTCTCATGATGTGGGCTGGTGGAAAAATTGGCATAAAATGGTAGTAGTTGAGCCCATTGCTGCAATAAGGCGAGAATATTGTAAGGTATGCGCATGTTAGCGCTTGATAAATCATTCGAATAGTAACTGTGCACAAATTTCTGGGAAGTGCTTATACAGATGGCCAAGACCAAGGATACACACTGCAATTTTGCAGGCATTATTCCAGAGCAGAATAACATGTATGTGCCGCGAAGATATTCCCTGCCATCATTTCAACTCAAGATCCGCTACTCGTCTCCCCAAACTGCGCAACTTTCAAAACTTTCTCGCTCACTGAGGCACTTTCAGTCACGAAATCTAGCTGTTCTGACCTTTGAATTTGAACCAAAATAAGTGACATGGCATGTGAAGAGTTGAATAAGAAAACATGTTCACTGAGTGAGGCACTTAGTCTCGAAGTTCCACTTCCTGTGGCCATTAAATATAGAGTCCTAATGAGAGCGGCGCCGTGTCAAAAGATGTAAGATAGACCCGGTTGAATGACGAGTGGTTAATGGCGGTCTATATTTAGCACAGACCTTGCATTCTTTCAGACTGCCGCCCTCGTTTAGTTCCGAGAAGCGGAGCATTAAAAGTTGATTGAATGGTCAAGCTCTTGCTGCCAGACATAAAACAGCCAGAGTGTAGTCTGCACTTCCCTGGAGTGCTAAAGTTTAGTTTGCTCATTAGAGGATCCGCGGATGCGTGCGAACTTCTCGTGGTTATGAAGAAGATCGCCTTTGAAACGGAGACCCTTCATAATTTACGACTTGTCTCCACAAGAGAAAAAACAACATTTTCTTTATAATAATGTGTGTGAGCACGTTAAGCATGATGTTCCTGTAGTTGTGGTGTTTCGTAACAGCCAGCAGAAATATCCTGGTGCTGGCATGGAGGCCTTTCGGTGCATGCGAAAATATGCGAACATAGATTACGACTTAAACACGAAACTTCACAGAAGGGAAGTTTGCTTCACTTTAGATGTAAAACGAGTGAGTGTGGCGTTCATGAAGTTCGTGCTTACGCAAGAGATTTTGCCTAAAGGAAGTCCGTGGAAAAGCTGTTCTGAGAATGAGCAGGTGCATGGGTTATGTGTGGCTTGGTGACATGTGTACTAAGGTTAATCTATGAATTCAAATCAATTACATAATTTCAATGCCCAATTCTCCAGGGACAGTAAAGAATGTCGGATAAACCTTGAACGAGCTGGTATCTGGTGCCAAATTAAACACCGCTTGAAATACAGGCGTGAACAGCACCCAAAGCCTACTTTGAGCTTTCATCGTCTTCGTACTTTCCTTCTGCCCTGTACTTGGTGTGACTAAGCAGAATGAGCAGCAGAAATTCTAAAATTATTCATGTAGTGATAGTGCATGGGCGTCGTGCAAAATCGTCCGAAATAAATAAAGGAATTCAGAGCGCAATTCCTTGCGCCATATGCGATTACACCAGGTTTATCTTAGGCGGAGGAACTGTTAGCATTATGATAGCACTGGCTGCATGGTAACTTAACTCGCTCAAGAGGAGATTTACATTCGCCGTGTGTGGTCATGTGCTGCTTTGGAGAGCGGGAAGAAACAGAAAAATAGGGGAAAAAAACGGTACAGAAGCATCTGAGGGATGACACGCAACACTTGATGCCAATAAGCTACTCCCTTCACAACTAGAGCGACTAAACAATGAATGGCTGATTTATGATTCTTGTGTCTCACACTTTTCTCCTCCTCCCTTTCCATAACTCTAGTAGCAGCAACCTCACACTCCACGCCCAAGATTTCAGTCCTTTCCTGCTCCTGCCCACGTATTCGAGGCTGCACACCGGATGGATCGTTTTCCATCCTTGAGTGTAGCTCTCTCCAAAACTTGGAGCTTTCATATGAAAATAAAAATGTTAGAACCAATACAGCTTTGTTTCTTGTGATGCCTTGTGTTTTTTCTTTTAGATTTACGTGGCTGTAAAAAAAAACCACAGAACTCTGCCGAAAAAGCTACAAAATCTTTAGTAGTTTTTGAGTCACCGCAGATGTTTCCATAGTACGGTAGTTTTTTCCATAGTGCCTTTCTGTAGGGTGCAGTTCTCTAGTAACTGCACAAGTATTTCTTGTTACTATAAACATTCTTTTTGTTACTGCAAGTTTTTGGTCAAACATTGCAGGAAATCTTTTGCGGCTACAAAATCTCTTATGTTATGTTTTTCGGCTGGGATGGAATTAAAGGAGAGATTTATGCCTGATACTGCGCTGGCTAATCAATTTCACATCTTGAAAGAAACCGATTGTGCTGAAGATATAGAGCTCAGCAAAGCAGAACCCAGCTACAGCATACAAATTATCGAGAACACAATTCGAACGTCAGAAAATATAGTTATATTGAGCAAACAATTATCATTTTAACTGGTGAGAAATCGGTATGCACAATAATGACCCATTCACAATAAGAAGAAATAAAAATGCTACAATATGAAATCACATGAGAGCGTTCCTGTTGGTGACAGACAGTCATATCGCAATACCTAACGTTATACCGAGGCAAGATGGACTTAATTGCAGCGTCATGAATTAGCACCACGGAACTTGTTTCCAGGCTCCGATCTTAATCATGTGGTAATATTGTCAGCACAGGAAAGTGAACTCGAAAATGTTTAGGTAACCGCTACCATTCATTGCCCTTTTATATTTCACATCATACAATATGCGTGATGGGAGAAAGAAGCGCTACGGTGAAGTGCTCAACCGGTCGTAACGAAAACGTTACATCGACGAGGAGGTTTCTGCACGAGCTTAACAGCATTGCACATCTGCTTATGACATAGCTGTTTATCTGATATGTCGTGTAGATACTTTTAGTTGTTACAGTAGTGTTGTTTCAGTAAAACATAATGACAATAGGCAGCCCTTTTCGCGTGTCGAAAGGATTTTTTAACAGTGATGACAAAAATCAGTACTATACACGGCGCACGCGCCGCAGGCTATCTGCTCCTTTGAAAACGAAGCATGGCTTACATATAATTTTCATTTCATGTTATGCTCAAACGTTTCTATTGGAAGCTACGAATCTGCGCAACAAGGCTGAACATTCTGACACGCGAGAACAAAAACACATTGTGAGTCCCTCGAGCAAGTCACATGGTTTTACCTTGGCGCATTCAGGGTACCGTTCACAGAGAACAAGAAATTTAAATTTTATCCTGAAGTAGCAGCCGAAAAAAGGCGAAAGCTTTCCGTCTCGAGCAACGGCACACCTTTAAAGTCTGTCGTTGCTTGGAGGGCGACAGCTAAGTCACATTATCCCAACCTGGAACTAAAATATGACTTTTAAAACTATCGTACGAAACAGAAAATCGTTTTTGAACGGCGCAATTTTTCTGCGTGTAAGCTCGCGTTAAGCGCTGGAACAAAAACCCTGTCCCTGTTGTCGGGTGAGAAAAAAGTATTGTGGTGAGCCCTTGGTGGACTGATATTAGAATATAACCTGCGGCCAATGAACTAAACTTGACACACAATAAACTACGAGGAAAAAAGCTAAGATCTCCACTGATCAATCAATGAAAGTGTGAATTAAATGGTTAATGAGTAAATATTCTGCCCAGGTTAAAAGTTTTTCTAACTTTTCACGTGTCTGTGAATAAGATGTGCGCTCTTGCAGTGCGCAAGAGAACATGCAGAAGATTTTGTTGGACGCTACGCCTCACTGCCTTGTGGAAAAAACGCATAAGCTAAGGACATTGCAACACTCGCTGGTTTTAAAACAAACCCACAGAAAAGGACACCGATGTGAGCAAGGGCTACCGGCAAACAAGAGGACTTATAGGGGCAATATGAGGATGTGTGGTTTAGGTAAACTTAAACATGTGCCGCGTTTGACCTGGCTTGATTGCACGGACGCCAGAATAATGCGACTTCGTGTGATAGACGGAGAGGTATGATGAGTGAAAAGTCGGAGCCATTAGCTGGAGAAGCTGTGCAGCAACTGAATGGATGTCTTTCCAAAGCTTGTAGAGTGTGTAGGTGCGTGGATAAGAAATTCTACAGCAGCAAACACTCCGCTCAGGTTGCTTTTGTCTGTTACATTTAATGCATAAGTATTCCTTGCCTCATGCGTGGCTTCAACGCAGAGCGTGTACAGAAAGTGTTAACAGAAAGTGTGGACACTTAGCCGAGCTTACCGGCATTACTCGGTAACTCGGTTACTTCGTAGTAAATCGGGTAAGCTCGTAAGTTTTGGAGAGGCGCTGCGCAAGTTGCGCGAGAAGTGGCCCGGAGACAGCAACATGGCTCGCACAATTTCTATGGGTGGCTGTGGCAGGAACAGCCACCTGCCAGTGCTGTGGCACATCCCTTAACCGCTGCGCCACTGCGCAGGTAGTGGCATGACGACTCACTCCCATTTATGATTGTTGAGCAGGCAATGACAAACTCTGCCTACATCGGCATTTCGTTGAACCCACGGAGTTCCGAATGGTGCGCGGTTTGGTCACCAACGCGAACTAAGCTGCACAAGCGCACGAACCACAATCGCAGCAACAGGAACAGCAGTAGTGTAGAATGCTTTCGCTATCATAGCACGTAAGCGTCTTAAGTGCCCCCGGTGTTTTTTTTCTTCGGTGTTTTGAAGCGTTATAGTCACTTTAAGGAAGAAATAGCTATCGCAGTAGGTGACGGAGATCAATAGGAACGCTCCTCAGGAACATAGTTTGCTGAAAGAAGACATCAGGCACTCCAGAAAGTTCGTGATCAAGGCATCAGTTCGATGAGAGTGGTTAATTATTTAACCTGCCCCTCTAACACTGACCCGAAGCTTGTTTGGGGCCTCTGGAAGCCAGTCTGTAAGATTGTCAAGTTGCCCTCGTTGCTCAGCGACTTTTCGTGCTTAAACCATTGAGAGTTTTTGGACGGCTCATTGCAAAGAACATGATGAAAATGTTTTCAAAATACAGACACAGAGAGTAGTGAAGACACTGGAAAGCGCTTTAGAGCAGGAAACATACATCGCCAAAATACCTGTTTGGAAGTTGGAATGCTCAAAAGAACACATTTTGAATATCACGAAGTATTGGATATGTACCTAAAATAGCAGTGTGAGTCCTTACCGCGCGCTAAATAACATTCATGATAAGGTGCCTGACTAAACCAGTAATGAAAAGAAAACTGATTGTTCAGCACACACATTCAGGTACCCAAAGCTTGCGAAAAACTCTAGCGACCGCGATATAGGAGGCTCTGTCAATATTGATTGTGGTAAGGAGCGGTGTGCACCCCTTTCATAACCTCCATCCCGAAAGCAACTCAGTATGTTATCGTGAATATGAGCGAAGACTACGGAGCTATAGATTAACACTGGGATTCCTCCCGCGACGTCGCTTGAATCGTCCGGATTGGTGATATCGCTCAGGATGTTATATTGGCCATGTAAAAGGACATGGGAGGACGAAATTGTCAGAGACAAATAAAGAGTATTTGAAAATCTATGCTCATTTTTCTCAAGCTAAGTGAAGTACCTGCAAGGCGGGCCGAAAAACGAGGGATGTAGACACTTGAAAAAAAAAAAGCACGCAAATGTGGTGTGCGCAGCCATATCTCTCGGGAACGTGACTCGGTATGCCGCTCATGCACACGTTATATATAGCAGGGAACAGTTCGGTGTTCATGAAAATTGCAAAATCGGCTTGTTCGGAACAAGAACAGTTTGTCTCTAGCGTCAAATATGCTGTTGACTGGTGGCGAAAGTGAGGTCATCATCATCATCATCATTGTCATCAATATCATTGTCAGCGTAACTAAGTCAACCTCACTCCCAAGTGACTCCTTTCACGCTTCTCTCATCAGGCACTAAAGTTGTTCACCTTTAACGAAAAATGGTTCTCCTGCCTTCGTATTACATGCTATGTCCAAACCATTTTTTCCCGGCCATAGCTCACAACATCGTCCTCAATTTAAGTTCGAAACTTTTCATGACATCCAAGTGTCTGGTCGTGAAGGAAGTAGAATAAGAAAGATTTCTAATATAATTTTTCTTGAGGAATTTTGATTAACTCTCATTCGTGATCTGAGTGAGCCGCAAATGCACTCCACGCCATTTCTATTAGAAGCCGCCGCGGTGGCTCAGTGGTTATGGCCCTGCGCTGCTGACGCGAAAGACGCGGGTTCAACCCCGGCCGCGGCGGTCGAATTTCAATGCAGGCGAAATTCGATATGCCCGTGTACTGTGCGATGTAAGTGCACATTAAAGAACCCCAGATGGTCGAAATTTCTGGAGCCCTTCACTACGGCGTCCATCATAGCCGGAGTCGCTTTGGGACGTTAAACCCCTTAAACGAAACCAAACCAAACCATTTCTATTATCTTAGGGTGTAAAATCTCGTGGTCCCTCTCTGCGGGCGCTACCTGCATTAAGTAGACGTTTTCCCTTACCATATGCAGCGCATGGGTGCCTATCGTCAACCTGCTGTTCCCATACGATACTGTCAATCATTACTTTAGATTTGTGCACGCCAATTTTGAGGCTTTCTGTTCCGCTTTTCCTGTCTAGGTCGCTGATCACGCTTTCCAGTTTATGCCCTGGGTTGCTCTGCAAGGCAATTTCATCAGTGATGACCTTAGTTGCCTATGTGCCAAAAACCAACACAACAGAATACATTTCATCAGAGAAACGTCGAGTACTAAGATATTCTCCATCAACATTGATCCGGAACTTTTTATAATCGAGGTCTCTGAACACTTCCAGCAAACACGACTTGATTAGCAGTGGAGAGACCGTGTGTCCCTGACAGACACGCATCTTTATCGGGATTTTGTCGATGTGTCTATAGAGAACAATGGACGCTGTGCACTGCAGTATTATCACTCTAATAATTAATATATGTTACTATAATTACTCTGCATTTATCTCCAGTTGGGTGAGCTTACTTCGGCGCCAGCTGAGGCACCGCATTCCGTACAATTTTATGAAATCATCATCACTTATGAGCCACTTACTTTTCACTTTGCGGTTTTTTTATCTTCGAACCCAATTCGTTATCCTGAAGCACCATCTGTAATGTGCTAAATGCAATTAATATTCCGCCATGATAACTTCCGCAGGTATATAGAGTGGTGTTACACTACACTAAAACGCCAGAATAAAGCTGACTTCGATTTTGCTGCAGTCTTACAAGATTCTTCGATCAAAACTCAGTAGCCTCGATATAACCAGCGGTTTCCTACAGGCTGTTGTTACAGGAGCGGTCAGCGATGCATAGCGCTCCTGCTGGCACATCACGAAACGAGAAACGAAAAAAGAAAACCATCAATGCAGACAGTAACTTCAGCTTCTTTGTTTCCTTCAGCGAAAAATTGAGATCAATCAGCGTGCGGCTCAGTAATTACGCAATGCTTTCCTGAAATTCCAGTTCTGCGTGTTTTGCGTCCATTCCTCTGATATTAAAGGCGGAACGGAGCCCTTTGGATATGTGAATAAAAATATATGCAAAAGCTCCAATTTCTCGCGGCAAGCTGTATTTAATTAAAAGCAATAATGAACCTTGGCCCAGTTCTCAAACGTCGCTTCAATTATTTTTAAAGAATATACATAGTGAACGTAAACTGCCTGAATAAGCACTCCATTGAAAATCTGTGGTACAGATTTGTGGACTCTTAAAGCTTATATGATGAAATAATGTACCCTTGGCCACTAGTGAATAGGGACATCAATAAAGAAGGAATTACGGCTTCCCTGTCCAAATGAGGAGCAGTTTAACAAGTGGTCTTTATAATGAGGACAAGTCCTCTTTAAATATTTTGCGCAGCATTCCTCAGCATATTAAGGTTTTTATGCTTCAATGGGGTGTTTGAATGGGACCTTTGAAACGCAAGTTTCCAGCGCAGTGTTAAATATCTATTTAAATCAACTCGTCGATAGTTCGCTCTTAATTACTGCTTTCAATAGGGAGCTCCCAAAAGGGACATACATATTTATAACGACTACGCCTGAGTGTACTTAGAAACGAGCTTCGGTGGAGGTTTGTTGTTTGTTTAAAATTTTCGAAAGTGAATTTTATTCCCCCGTTAAAAAGCGGTGCATAGTAATAGAGTCATCGCATATCTGTGCCTGACACCCTACCTCATGGGGATTTTATCACTTGATGTAGGAAGAGCTACGTTCGCGGTGTACTACTTTATTAGCAGTATAATAATCACTGTATATTTATCGTCATTAGCAGGGCAGATACGTTATCTGCAGGTGGAACGCTCGTGCTTTTATCTCGAGTTAGAGCTATAGCACTCTTATCTGCGAGCTGGGGCAGCGCATTCCCTTAAACTTTGTAATCTCATCTACCCCTTTGATCTTATTTCCCTCCCCAGCTGTTGCTACTCTGCCTAAATCTGTCTTTCAACGGATCCCTACCATTTTGTTGGTTTCATTTGAATTCCAACGTGCGCGTGTGAGCTCGAGGTCCTGGGGCTGTTTCTGACAGTTTTTTTTAACAACTGCGCAATGCTTGTTTGCATTTATATTTGCCTTTTTATCTTTGTTCCTATGCCTTATCATACATAACGTGTTTTAATCAGCAGTTCTGCCGTAATAATTGTAATACATGTACGGCATGAACGACAAAGTATCTTAGCAGACAATTTTATTTGTAGGTACGGGATCATTCGAGACCCCATCAGTCGCCAAACTCGACGCCGTTTGAATAGTTGATGTTAAAAGAGGGACCCAACAAACAGGATGAGCTGCCGTACATACGTTACTGCAGGAGGTTGATGTTGACCAGAGTCTTTCTGTGCTCTCGGCAATGCTGACGAAAAGGAAAGGAAGTTCCTAGATCAGCATACAAAACCTGGCGTCCGTTTCACAAGACCGCACAGCCCGACCCGACAAAGTTCCTGCTTGCAGAACATTATTTAAATCAGTTTCAACCCGATATTAAGTGAAGCGAACATGCCGAAGAAATCTCTTTTAACAGCTCCTGCCCCAAAAGTGTAACACGGCTTCCACCTGCTGCTGGAGTGGCTAGAATATAGAGACATGATTTATTCCTCCATCTCTAGCGCGTAGGTAGAGAGTGAGTGACTGAAACAGACGGAGACAGACAGGAGCCGAGGCTAGTGATTTCACTTTGCCTTTTAACAGGTCGTCCTGAACATCGTTCTGCACTTAACCTTTTTTTATTATCCGTGCTCCGTGGTCCGCCAGACAAACCTGTAGAAAGAACTGCCGCTTGACTCAGTGCCATCGCCTGCATTAAAGAATAAAAAACTCTGCGTTAGCAACTCTGCCCTCTCAGAGTGAGGAGATAAAGATAGGAAGAAAGTCTTCATCAACGAATATATTAGCTTGAACGCAAACGACGTGTGTAATACCCTTGTCACACGGCATTCCTCGAAGGCCTTTCCAGCAAAGGCACCATTTTTCACCAAAGGAGCGAAAGCTTAAAGGAGCAGCGACGCAGCTACAACGTGCAGCCCAAAGGTGAAACAGTCGTTCAGGCTTAGCACCCGCTGCTGTGCTCAAGGCGGCTGAAGTGAGTGTTTTAAAATGAAAGTGGGGTATTCTGTTCATTCGTTTAGTTCAGACAATTTTTTTTATTCTGATAGCCTCCTTAAAAGTACTGCAACAGCTACTCTCATCAGCAGCAGCGGGTTTTGTGTATTGCTTTGGCCACCAGGGGCGCTCGGTGTTGCTGCAACACTTTCACTGCCTTGAAATCTGGGCATAAAATATAAACACCCGCACGAAAAGCAAAGCCACACACACCATTCGTATTTAAAAAAAAATATTTTCAAACCTTGTTGCCTGTATGTATTTTTGTATTGTTTTTACTCCTTGACGTTGGATGGCACAGCGATCG
This sequence comes from Amblyomma americanum, assembly GCA_030143305.2. Taxonomy (NCBI): domain Eukaryota; kingdom Metazoa; phylum Arthropoda; class Arachnida; order Ixodida; family Ixodidae; genus Amblyomma; species Amblyomma americanum. Next base: position 330,854 of record JARKHS020032457.1, read on the forward strand.
CAGGCTCTCGAAAGCCGCGCCTTTGGGCTCCAAAGGTCTCTGACGAGCGCCTTCTCCTCCAAGGCACTTAGCGGCAAAGCCGCAACATTTTTGCCGTGTAGCTCCACTCCTTACGCCTTTGGATATAAGGACCCGATTCTTAAAGGCCTTGGCGGTGCTCGTGTGACAGGGGTATTAAAGGCAGCAGAACAGCGGAATAAGACCCGAACTGCAAAAGGTTCTTCAATAACACTTCCATTGGGTCTAGTTGGTGTATGGCGATACAGATGAAGGGTGCGCGCAAAACTTCCGACGAACCACATACAGGGAGAAACACAAGGACAGGCGCAACACTAACAACTATTTTATTGTTCTCACAACAACGCATAGATATAAATTTTTCCACATTTGCGCAAGCTAACAAAAATTCCAATCATGCAAGATTAATGGCAACGATGCGAGCATAAAAACTTCAATTCGGCGGAGTTAAGTGTTAAGGAAGTATTGTTAACACATCCTTCAGCCTTTTTCTTAATATGGAATGCTTCGAGAGCCAGCCGGCAAAAGGTTCTTGCCGTTTTGTTTTAGCCTATAACGCGACTTTGTTTCCTCTAGACCAACTGCCGAGTAACTCTTAAAATACCACGGCCTTCGTCTTGTGTGCTTGCTATGTTTTCTTTACTAAACGAAAGAAACGACAGCGGCTGCACTTTTTTCTTAACTCAACGTTGAGTACATTCCGACTGCAGCACACAAAAAAATACTTTTGGATATATCAAAACCTAGGCGGTGAAATGAGGAAGCAAGTTCGGATATACCGAATGAAATGACGAGAGAAGTTCTCTCGTCATTTCACCGCCTAGATGTTGCAATACCCATAAGTATTTTTCTTGATTTCTTCAGTTTTAGCAGATGCATGGAGTGTGGCAATAGCTGGGAGTGTGGCAATAGCTGGCGGCTTCAAGCCGAGTCTTATTACGAAAGACACCGGCCCTATATAGCGCTCCAGCTGGCATCTCATGAAACGACTGCATTAATAGAAAAAACAGAAATGGAGCAAAAAACTTCCGCTGTTCTCGTTTTCTGCAGCCAAAAACCGTAATCAAAGTGTGTGCATTGAACTATGGCGGGATGAATTCCTGAAATTCATATTCTCCCAGTGTTTACAAACCATTCATCTTGCTTAGAAGGATGAACAGAGCCCTTGGGATGTGTGAAAAAAAAATATCAAAGGAAAACGATTACCTCACGGCGAGCTACATTTCAGTGCAAGCAACAACCATTGCTGCTCCTAACTGGGCGCGTCGGTTTTACTTACTCCTTAAAGGAAGTAAGTGGAAAATACAGGAAAACTACAACGCCGCTGGGTAGAACTCTGCCGCCCTTTTGTGGCACTTTAATGCTGCTGCGATGCAATAACGTTCTCTCAGCACCTAAGAAAGCAAGGGCGGAAAAGTAGAAAGAAGGAACGCTTCCTTGTCTGAAAATGGGGAGAAGTTTTTCAAGCCTGTTTTCCTTCAGTGTCTCGATGGCCGATTATGAACGAACAGATACTGTTTAGGTATTCCTCGCAACATTAAGTTTCATCCGAAGTTTGTTTTTTTTTCACTCCAACAGGGCGCTTGAATAGGCTGGTTGAAGCGCAAGCTTTCATCGGTGTGGAAAAAGTCTATTTAAATCAATTCATCACGATTGCGGCCCCCAATTGCACATTTGAAGAAGCAGGTATGGGTGGAGACATACGTAGATATATGAATGCTGCTTAAGTGTTCTTGGAAACGAACTCCGTCGGTTTCCTGGTCTTTCACAATTCACCAAAGCCTAAATTAGTTGCAACTTCATAATTTCGATATTGTGAAGCACTTGTTGCGTTGTGGAGAGAAACCACTGAAAACATAAAAAGGAGAATTGACAAATCAAAAGCACATTCTGCTGGTACACTATCAAACGCTGGACGTAAAATTCATGGTAATGTCACCAAAAGAAATTTGTACTCAGCTTCTAGTATACAAGTTAAAGGTCAAACGAGCGTCTGCAAGCAATGCACTTTACATAGTAAATGATCTAAATGTCAAGGAATAATTTTCCTCTACCGGAGTAAAGTAGAGACAGTAGCAATGTAGCCGCATATTTGGTATCGAATGACGCGCCATGTCCCAACATTCCAGATTGTCCAGGCCTAACATAGAATACAGGGTCAGAGTGACAACATTCTTTACTTCGGGCGCACCATCACCTAAGTAGGAAATGTTTTCAGTCGCGGCCCACACCTGAGTGATAGAGCTGTTGCACTGTTCATGTTACAGCACTGCTTCAGAAGCACCCTAGTTGATCTGCCACTGTAATCTGGGTGAAAATACACAATTGCATGCAATGACTAACTTGTACAGCCTCTAAGCGAAAGTCTCGGCTCGAAAGGAGCGAACGAATGCCTTCAAACTCTCTTTCAGATATGGCAGTTTTTACTAGTGGCAAAGCATTTCCGCCACGCCCCAAGATATGGCCGTCGAGCGCTAAGCGAAAGGAACGTTAAGCGTCGAGAAACCTTCCACAGCAGGAAGGTTGCGTTCTGCAAGCGCCAAATTCAGTATTACTTCATGTCGGGCACAGTTTGCATGGATATCTGCATTCCAGTCATGGTTTACCTCAGATACTGAAAGCCGACCTGTTCATGTCTTCCGTATGACTGCATAAATAAACCCAAAACAAAACGCGCCACTTTTGAGCTTAAGGAGATTCCTATCTGTTTTTAGAAAATAGAGGACTGAATAGGCAAAGGAGCATTCCTATGCCTTCAAAACTTGCTTTTGCAAATACGATGTCGCAAAGGTTTGAGCTTGGCTTCAGCCAAGGGCAATATTCTTTGAAGAGTCCTAGGAAGGAGATGTCGGGAGACTGAGTGTACAGAGACTTGAAACACGACATTCACAAAAAGGTATGCATTATCGTAAAAATTACAGGTTTTCGTCAAAATTATTCTCACCTTTTGTAACGCAGGGAGGACCGACAAAATAATGCATAAATGACGGATATATTTTCCCATTCAGTGTGTCCCCTTATTATGCGGGAAGTACTCTACTCATTCCCAATATAGACGTTCCCTGCTCTATCGACACAATCTGTACCGTACTACAATACCGCAGGAGATGGGATTCATCGTCGTTGGATCGACAGAGAGACTCGCGGGACTTCGTGATTGGAAAAGCCGGTAAGCTGCACGCTTTCCCGGATTACACGCGTGTCGAAGTTCTATCGCAGGAAGCAACACCGGATACCGTTAAACAAGGCCATTATTTTTTGACTGCTGGGTCTTTGATCCCACCTGGCGAAGTCGAAAATACCTTGCGACATTTCGCTCTTTCGCCATAGATGCCCTTGCGCCATAAAATTCTATAATCATCATGATATTTCTTTACCCATTGCAAAACATTTCTTTTTCTTTATAGTATAATCGGACCTGTCTCTCCGGTACACCAGTTTGTAAGAGCCTTGTGATGCTGTATCGCACACGCATCACAAATTAAGAAATTGTGAGAAAAACAGTAAACCCAGTGATGAATCCTAAAAGAAATGAAAGGCGTTTCTCGAAAGGAGAAGCAGAAAATGCAGTGACTAATTTCGTAAGTACGCATATTCGTCCAATATTCGACGCATTTATTGCGCAGATAGGTGCTTTTTGATTCAGTGCAATAAAGACAAGGTTATGGAGTCATTTTTAGACGCAAATCTTTCTTTAAAAGAGACATCTGACTTCTTGCCTTCTCCTGCCATATTCACACACGAGGGTGCAGTAGGCAAAATATATAACTGATAATTAAGTATTGCAGGCGCTTCTAGCATCTCAAATTTTCTACCAGATTTTTTAACTCCTCTTCATGAAACGTCCAAATTATTAGTCGACTTTCATGGTCTCGCGTTTTCGTTCATTTCTGCAAAATGTTACTAAGCCATCTACTAATTTGACACTCAAATTAAGGCATCATTACTATCAAGATTTTTTAATCGATACATCGTAATCTACAAAAAGAAGTTTATAAGAATACTCCTTTTTCTTCTGCTTTCACAGTTGCATTTTGTTGCTGAGTTCGTCCCAAGGTAAAAAAAGAACAACTCCAGAAGTTTTATTTTCCACCTCACTTGTGTAGCGATGTGCTGCGCTTGTGGTTTCTACACAGAATTGTCGATTTTCGTTAATATTAGTTATGTGTGATGTCTTGGACCTTGAACTTGAAATACAGTTAATATTGCAGACTGTATAATATGCGTAGATCAACAAAACATGCCATGGTGGGCAAAGCATATGCTTCAAAGATACGCCGTAATATAGCCGTTCAGACTCCCGATCGGTGATATAAGAAAGTGATAATTTACAGTGTTCGTTTTTTTCCAGAAAGATAAGCTTCGATTTAAGATTAAGAGAAACGCCACTTAAGAGGAGAATTCTCACCATGAGGAGAATTCTCATAATCTGCCATCAAAGACTAGGCGGGCTATGCGCTACTTGATCTGTTCGAGAATGCTGTAGCAAGCATAGATTAATAGAATAAGACACAAAACGAACTATGTTAAGAGTAGCTGGGCTTAGAACAGCTTGCTGTTAGAAAACAAGAAATCAAGTTCAACATTTTCTTATCGACTAATTTTTGCTGGGCATGAGTTTTGTTGACTTAAGCAATATTTATACTGCGAAGAAGACAAGCACCAATACAATAGGAACGAAGCGAGATAGAGCGGGCTATTTTTTGTGTGCTATTGCGAAGCTAACGTGTTCTCACTCAGTATAAGAAACGGCTTAAGAAAATGGGCACCGGAAAACAAATAAAACTGGGCTCGCATGTGCCTGATATTGACAATAAATCCACTGAACATTCTTGAACCTTAATTTCACATAATTACAAATAACTGTTTCATGTCTCTGCAGTTGAGTGTGGAAAGAGGCGCCTTCGTTGTTGCTCTTGTCTTCGACACAGAAAGACGAATACCCAAAAGACGATCAGCCATGACCATGAGGAGACTACCAGTTTAATATGTGATTCATTCTTATATAACACCTTGTTACTGTTTGCAAAAGCAGTACTTTGGGCGGCGACTCTATTCTGCATTCAAGGAAAGAACTGCTGTTCCGCACTGGATGAATGCTCGATGGGCAAGAGACTGCCGAATGAAAAATAACTGCGCTGCCTGGAAGTGCTGCAGCAGTCATGAAAACGGAGTAAACTACTAGATTAGCTGGTAAAAGAAAATATTTCAAAATATATGTGTTGTCAGTTACTGTGGGGTAATATTGCATACAAGATTACGTACGTGGGACGTTGCTCGAAGCAATACAGAGCGGCACAGAAAACGTGCAAACGAAACAAGGACGGTTGCCCAATGAAGACCTTGGATTTTTTTTCTTTAGTGCCTAATGGATAGATTGACTGAACGAGAACAACAAAGGAGTTTGATAAATTTCACATTTCACTGAGGAATAGAAGACCAGAAAAAAAAGCCAGGTGATGATGTTAAGAAACCTAAAAACTGTCCCGTTTCCATGTTCGTCGGCAAATGTCGGTGAATCGAATGCTGCGACTTAGCTGAAGGGAAGCAATCTACGCACGTCAAACGCCAATCAAAATAACTGATCGTTAATTGTCACCTCCGAGGAAACTAAGTACGCTACCCTTCTCAGCGAGTAGAGAATGTGTTCTCTTAAAATATCGAACACGTTTAACACACTTGTTGATCACTCTCGGCGACAATCAAGAAGAAAGAGAGGTGTGATCAAGACATGCCTGACGTGCCGACCGAGAGATGGTTCTTCAGTTCTGTCTCAGGAAAGGAGGAAGCATGGCCAGAGTCGTACGGTGCCTCTAGACGAGAATTAAACGGATTAGCTCTCTGAGCGGTTGCAGAAAACTTTTTGAACTGTTCCGAAGACGGAAAAATAGCACACTATGAGATTCTTAGTTTCTTGAAATACAGACAAAAAGCACACATCACGAAAACACTTGCACATGTGTAGCTTCCTCTGAAAATACTTCTCATGAATTATATGTTTCTGAGCTTTCTTTTCAGCGCTTCAAAGCTAGCTAGTACGTTTACATCTGACTGGCGCGTTTTGTTTATTTATATATGTGATTTCAGTGCCTGTATTGATTTGACGAATTTGACATGTGCCACGCGCACTGCGATGTCTCCGGCATGAATGACACTAACACTCGCGAGGGCCTTAGATGCTAATATTTTGTCCTGCAAAGGACCCACAGCTTAGGGTAAAAAATTTGGGTGTAGGGTTAGCATTGCTAAGCGCTAAATATTCTGCGACAGCACATTTTCTTGCAAGTGGACACCTCCACCTCGTACCTGAAAGCGCGATTCAGGTGTCAACTGCCCGAGGGAACCAGTTATGCGCGTGTTGAACTTTTTCATCGTCAATGCAAATTTACCCAATGTACGCCGGCGGCCTATGGTCCTGTGCCGCGTTTCTGCAGCAGTGTTGTAAACGCTAACAGGTATAGCTAAAGTGCCGTGTTTCGGCCACAACGTTGTCCTCGCCAGCGCATGCAGCGCACACCTCTCAGTCACTACCGTGCGCATAACTCAAAGCGCGAATATTAATTTGATAGTAGTAGTAGCTGATAAAGAAGACGACGTACAGTGCAAAGTGCGAGAGTGTGTTGCAGTTTCTCACGAGGCGTCATCTGCTGCGGTGACAGCGTAGTACTGTCGTGCAGTGGCCAGCGAAGCCCACGGTAGCAATATTTGTTTTGTTTATTTTTATATTGATACTTTATTTATTTATGGTTTTCAAAAGTGATCCTCAAGGGCAAGCTTCACACAAATCGGTGAGCCGGTTTGACCTCGTGAAGTAGCGCTTTCGCACAAAAAATATGAAATTTGATGTCCTCTTACGTCTAGGCTCTCGATCGGTGCAGGTTGACGTGCGCGACTTTTGAATCAGCTAGACTTAGCTACGGTCGCTTCAACCATTAAGCAATACTTCCCACTGAGGAGGCCGTAGCACTGTTTACACAAAAGGAAGATGCACGTTGAACCACAGTTCTGAATTTTTCTATTCACAATCCAGAAGAAAGCCGCGGCCAAAACGAAAATAATGGCTCAGTACTGAAGCGGGAACTCTTGAAAAAGAATACGTTCATGGTTTATGGTGGTGTAACGTCCCAAAGCGACTCAGGCTATCAGGTACGCTGTAGTGACGGGCTCCTAAAATATCGACCGCCTGGGGTTCTTCAACGTGCGCTGACATCGCACAGCACACGGGCCTCTAGAATTTCGCCTCCATGGAAATGCGACTGCTGCGACCGGGATGGAGCCCGCGTTTTTCGGGTCAGCAGCCGAACGCCGTAACCATTGAGCCATCGCGGCGGCCAGTATGATCACCGTCTCTTATTGGAAGGTATCAATGGGCACCTTGACGACCTAGGCATGTACGCAGAAGCAAACTACAAACTGTTACTGGGTTTTGTCGAGGTCTTTGACTTCATCATTGGGCACGTGCAGAGAAGGTGCGACAGAAAACTGCTTGGGCATTAATGAGCCGGCCGTCGACCACGGACTCTGCAGTTATTTCGCACCGTTTCGACCGCAACTTCCAGGAAATGATTATTGATGATTACTTTGATTATTGATGAAGAGGGCAGGTTTCGCGTAGGCAGCAACGCTGACATATTTGAGCTGGGCGATGTCACTAACGAAGCCTTCATGGATTGCGGTATGCTCCGGCCAAAAAGTATTCCACTATGACCGCAAAGTAGGAAAATTGAAAGGTGCTTGGAAGCGGCTGTTCTGAGAATTGGGCATGAATTAGCGGGGATAATACAAGATACTCATCTAGAATAAAAGCTTGTAAGATGATTGCGAAGGGGACACATCTATGACACGGTGGGATGTAGAGGTGTAAAGTAGCATGGCCGTGATCAACCGAAGGCATGGTAATCACCGAAGGGCACTACATGCAATAAAGTGAATAAGGACATGTCTGCAATCACTTGAGGGAAAGTTGTCACAAAAAGAAGCGGATGCAGCTAAACTGATACAGGGGGATATTCGGATGCCGAGAGGGGTTTCTTGATGTATCAGAGAACAAGGGGCCGGAATGCCCCAAGGAAACTCTTGCTCTGTTTGAGAGTTCATACATTCGTGCATCACCTCAACGACCATCGTTGCACCAGTATCACAAGGAGTACTGTCGACACTCTCAGGGCCTCGAGTTAATGCACAACTTCTGAAGATTTTTCTGCGACAGAGCAATGATATGCTGTAGGCGGAAACGCTAAGTCACGGCAGGAAGAAAATCCTACAGGAGTGTTTGGGGCTTCTTGGGAAGCTCGACCTCTAAAACAATACTGTTCGAATTGAAGGGATGGCAAAAAGTTATACCAGATGCCTTGCTTACTGTTCTAAAGAAATGCGCCTGATGTAGTGTAAGGCTCTGAGCGAGGTGTAGGATGCAGAGCCGCTGACGCAGCAGCACAACGTGATTGCAATAGGGCTATCATAACAATATCCCGGTGTAGAGTTAAGCGCGGATCACGACTGTCTCGCCGCGTTTAGAAGCGGGTACAGAAGAAAAACGTTGAATGGCCGGCTAATATTTATGGCTGCGGAGATATGGGCTTTCGGCCGGATGGATGGTTCGCGTTAGCCCGCGGAATACGTTAATGGTAGTTGTACTGTCATTTTTGAATGCGGAAGAGATATGTGGGTCGCCTACTCACTGAGAATTCATAGAGTGGCGCCGACGTGAGATGGGAAGGCAAGCTCTGGCGGGTCCGTCGCTCGACACGTAGCTAGGCGGCGCAAAAGAATGTCGGATGACTTTCGTTCCAGGCCTGGGAGGTGCAGGCAAATCTGCACTTACTCAAATCCGGTCCTGCGCTTTTGGTCAAGAGCGCTGGGGGAACCGGGTGCTGGGTGAATTACCGAGATACTTCGAGAGACAGTGTCATTGGCGAATGGCAGGGGTGAAGATCTAATGCTTTGAAGAGACTAGCTTCGGTCTTTATATAGCACTGTGAAGACCAAAATCAGACAGGAACACTATATGACAATTCCAACGGAAGGCCCCCCCCCCTCCTCATTTCTTTTTGTGGCCCTTACGGGTATGCTACACGCAAAGCTTTGGTGACCACAGTACGCGGTGCGCAAAAGAAGAAGAGACGGCACAACAAATACTTTTGACATGTCCAGTGCTCCATACATATCTTCCTAGGCGAATAACCCTGGAGCAGACGTTTGATGGCCCGCCATGGCAGACACTATATGGTGATCCGGCTGTCGGTGATGCCGTAAATCTTAGAGCGGCAGTTGGTGTTGTTGGCGCACTACAGCGTCGAATTGAAGTAAACACCAATTTGCATCGGGTGCGCGAACATTGCAGGATCTGCAAAAATGCTCTTCGCAGTAATCTAGGACCGTTAAGAAGGTATCCGTAAGTCTCACGTTGCACCTACGATGGCGTTCAAGTCCTTTCCAACTTTAAGGTTTCGCAATTCGAAAGTCGCTTTAAATTGCGCGGTGTCCTTCCTTGCCGAGGAATCGAACATGTGTACTCCTCTCTCACAAACAAGGAGATTTTGCTGTCAGTCCCAAAAAGTTTTTAATCGACAAAGCGCACCATGCTGTATCACCAGTTTGTAATTGCAGCAAAAATTTTTCACTTCCTGAGAGGAAAGGTCAAGCGTAAGAAGTTTTGCGGGAAGCTTAACCTTGCAACTGTGGCGAAAAGCATTGGACATAGCAAGGGTCAGTTCCCAGAAGCACTTTTCTTCGTTAAAACTTTCAGCATAAAACGCTAGACGTATAAATTAATGGTAATCTAATAAGAGCAGAAATGTTGGCTCAAGTAAATAGACGGTGTTCTAAAAAAACTGCTCTAAAGATGAACAAACATAATCAGTGATCCATTTACAAAAATAAGTTCAGAGGAACAAATGTAAATGCTTTGAAATCGCTTACACTGATGCGCTTTCTGGATGTCTCTGCCGGTATGAAAGATTATATTATTCATTCTCTTGCGAATATTTGCTCACTTTTTTAAAAGATTCAGTCCTGTGAGTATGTCGGTGCCGTGGCATTTCAACATGAAACTGGCTCCTGTCGACAACATTTTAAGGTTGCTGCTCTTATATCTTCTATGCACCTTCATAAATTGGCGAGGCGCCCCCAACCAGTCAACAACAGCTCTATACATCGGTTGCTGTTTGGACCGCTTAGTTTGTGACCTGTACCTTGCATATCTGGACAGAATTCTCCGGGAATTATTCGCCATTTTTCAAGCAGTTAGAATCATTTAATTTATTGAAGGTTCGCTTTTTCTGTTTGCTGTAGATCACCATTCTCAAAATATGTGGCTGTACATTAGCGTAACCCTCTCCAGAAGCGGCAGTACTTGAGTGCTTTTAGCGGCTGCAATTGACTGAGTTCCAACTGACCAAGGAATCCGTTTTCACTGCTTCCGCTTTATATTCATTAAAAACCGTGCAAGTTGGAGCGATTTACTCTGCACTAATGAACCGCAACTACTAGAAAAGTCTACTGATTCGAAATTCCTGAAATTATGCAATAATATTTTAAGAGCGTTAGCCCTTACTCATCACATTTCGAGATTTCGTGGGGTCTGCCACTCACCCTGAGATCACAGCGCCATCTGTGGCAGCAGCTACTCATCACGTTTCGAGATTTCGCGGGGTCTGCTACCACCCTGAGATCACAGCGCCATCTGCGGCAGCTAACTAGAAAACAGCACATATCACATTGACACTTGTAGCGCCACCTGCAATGCATACATTCGTTCCGCTATATATTCTCCGACAACAAGGGGCACCCATTTGGGGACAGTTGTGTACCGAGTTTGGTAGGCAAATAAAACCTTATGGGTTGTGGTGTAGAATTAAAACCACAATTAAACAATAGGTAAACATTGTATACATGCAATTACTAATTGAACCGTTACCATATCGCACCGCAATCCGAATTCTAGGCCCACCTTGACCTCCCAAACGAAGCAAATTCCGCTTGGGACGTATCTTGAGGGGGTGTAACTCGAGAACGGAAAGACATGCATCGGAATTTCTCTCATAGATGGCGCTAGGCGTCGATCGCTCCGCTAGCTGGAAAAGTTATTTTACTTTTCCGAACCGCTCAGGGTTTTCATCACTGACCCCGCTGGATGCGGAAAGACTTTCATTTTACGCATTGCCAATAAAGCTAACGCTCGTTACTTCAACGCCTTCCATACGGTGGCGGCCATTTTTGCTAGAAAAATCCCCTCGAAAAGTCTAGCCACCCCATGACCATCGCACCACGCCTACAGCTTTGTCTTCGTATAATGCGTTCAGAGCCTGTTTTCTATAACGTGGTTTTCTTGTGTAAATCATTTTCTCGAATAACCACTGGAGAGAACCTTTCGTGGGAGTCATTGTTTCCTACCAAAAAAGCAATACGGAAGCCACGAATGGAACGAAAAGTCGGAAACGTAATTTTCAAGCTTTGTTCTCCACGTAGGCTAGACTTCCAAGGCTGAAGAGTCTTCACTTCTGCCTATCGGTGCTACAGTTCGCGGGAATTAATTTGGTGTTCCGTGAAGGATTCTCAGTGAGAGAGACTGCAAGAGAAAGAGATAGGAAAAGGTCAAGCACATCTACTCAGTTGCACAACTACAACGGTGGGTACGTTTGGAGAAAACTGGGGCAGACCGAAGGAGCAAGCTGCTGGCCTTTTGTCTTTATTTGCAAAGGCGTCAAGATGCACCCGTTTTCTGGGTCTTCTAGAAATAGAGAAAAGAGTGATTTTGCTCATGCGTTTTACTCTCCAAGAACAAATGTTTGGGCATTGCCGGCATGAAATCTTCCAGTCTCTCTCGCATTCTTTCGAGGTTGTGACCGGCGCTGCAGTTTATAATTTTGAAGAACAATTTCAGCATTCACTATGTGTTGACCCCTGTCATGTATTTGAAAAATAAAATAAATTCACAGTTCTTTCACCTATTGCACTGAGGTATACCTGCGGAGCCCAGTAAACATTTGCGTATGATTTCAATTATTGCGTCTGATATCTCTAAGATCAAATTATCACAATTTCATCAAAATAAGTGAAGATCTGCACTTTATTCAAAAATGGTGCTCATCTCAGGACAGTTCACATGCAGCTAGTATTTTCCCTTCAAACATACTGCCCTCACAACAGAGATTTATTAGCCAAATGCTCGAGCTAATCAAGCTGAAAACGCTTGCTCAAAGCTGACAATCCACCCTCAGTGCAAACTATCAGATCATGTAGCGTAGATATCGAATTCTAGCATTAAATTAAATGCTAAACTGTTTTTAAGGCATTCGTGTTTCATTAGGGGTGCTTCTTAGCTTATTATGTTCAGGTCAGTAATTTTTGGCCCACGGCCTAACTGGCAAAAATGTCCTTCAAAGAAATATCGAAACCAAAGCAAGAATGCACACTATGCGTCGTCGAAAAAAATGTACGAAACCGCGGACAGGAAACGCATCGCATTACCAAAACACAGCGCAAGAAAGAGGGGCTCTAGAAAGGAAGATAAAAGACTGTTTTCTGTACACTGCTAAACTGAACAGCCAAGACCTTAAGCGGGCACACTTCTTCACAATAGAGATTTCTTAGCCAATTGTCCGAGCTAATGAAGCCGAAAACGCTTGCTCAAATCTCACTATCCACACTCGGTGCAAACTATCAGATCATGTAGCGTAGATATTGAATTCTAGCATTAAATAAATACTAAACTGTTTTTCAGGCACTCCTTTTTCATTAGGGGTGCTTCTCAGTTTATTAAGTTTCGCTCAGTTTTTTCGGCCCACGCCCTAACTGGTAAAATGTCCTTCAAAGAAATATCGAAAGCAAAGCAAGAATGCACACTATGCGTAGTCGAAAGAAATATACGAGATCGCCGACAGGAAACGCATCGCAATACCAAAACACAGCGCAAGTGAGAGGTGCTTAGAAAGAGAAGAAAAAAAGCCTGTTTTCTGATGATGATGATGATGATGATGATGATGATGATTAACAGGCCTGGTTGAGTTTCCAGAAGTAAAGCAATTTAGCACTTTTTTAACTGCATCTGGAAGAAAAATGCGTGCCCGAGCATGGGGGCATCATTCATACGAAGCAGAGAAAAAAAATGGAGTAGCTTAGCACTCATTTCATCTGCCGCCTTCGAGCAATTTAAGGACTTCACGACCTTGTAGTTTAAGCTTCTCTAAACGAATTGATTACACGCTCAAGCGACACAGCATTCACATGTTTCGCTGAATTCTGACTGATTATACATAAAAACCGTAAAAACAAATCTCAGTCCCCCTGATCTGTTAGAAAGGAGGGAAAAACTACAGCAAAATGGAACGAGAATTATCGGTTTCCACGAAACCATACCCAGAAATTTTGGACAATAGCATTCTTGATTGAGATCCTGCTTATGAACGAAATTTTTTTCATATTATGTAAGATTTCTCTAGAACAATCAATAAATCCATAAATCACCCGACGGCAGTATTGTATTTTTTATTTATTCAAGTTTTTGCTATCGTCATAAGCGTTCCTCATTGGTTTTCTAAGCATGGCAGTGTTAATTGTTAGATGCGGCCGATGGAAACAGTTTAAAAGAAAGATTTTACTACATAACAGAATATTGCACCATTACATTCAATATTGTCATAACACTCTCTTAAAATTTTCTAATTTTCAAAAGTTTTGCCGGAGAAAGCTGGACACGCCAATGTTGTTCCTATGCCGTTCTGCATAAGCCGCTTCTACCAAACCGGCTGCTTAACGAATCCGCCTTAGATTACACCCTCATTGCTCAGTGAAGGAACAAAGCAAAAGTTGCAGTTCTCCCTAGACTCTCTGCGCAGCGTTTCTGCCTGATTCGTGCGGTTACCTAACTTTTGCCGGCGGCCCACGCTGAGCAAACAGCCCTTCTGTCTTGAGAAAGGAGAGACGCTTCTATTGATCCTCTTCCGCAGGCAGTTCCGTCTTTCAGGAGATCTGCCGCTGGCTGGCTGACTTGGCGCCGAGATCTGCCAGCGCTGCACCTTTTCTTAGCGCACACATAAGTGTGATCTCGTGGGAGACGTCAGCTTTTCTCTTTCCGTGACATCTTTTCTGTAAACAGAAGCAGCAGCGGCTTCATTGACAGAGCTGACATGGCGTCTTGCGGCAGCAGGCAAGAAACCGATCGTGCCTCCTCTATTGCGTTCATTTCTTTGCTGCCAGTGCAACGAATTCTAGAGGAGCTTTTAAAAGTTTCTTGAAAAGTGCTAGAGTGGTAAGTGTAGCACGTTTATACTCACCAACATACAGCAACGAGAATACTGTGTAATTGAGCCTTTAATGACTAAAACTATTCCTGATGTTCGTGTACTCGGTAAACTAGGAGACATCTTGCACTTCCTAGAAAAGCCTAGTGTCACGAAAACTATTGCTTTATTTACTGTTGCACCTGGACTTGCTTCACAGCCAGTGTGGGCGTTTGCGGATGAGTCAGAAGTGCCGAGGAAATAAACTGGGGAATGAAGACGTGCGGCCAGACAGAGGATGGTGCGGACAGGGTTTTCCGGCACGTATTCTTACTGCGCAGTCTATTTCACTATAATAAACGACTAACTTGTCCCACTACGTACTGTCTAGAACTAAGCTTTGTTTTCGCCTGTTGTCCCCGCGCTCATGCATGAAGACGTCTTTTCCAAACAGCACCTGCCATTTTTTCCTGAGATCGATCATTATGACTTTTAATTTGAACTTCCAATTAACCTTCGTGAATGAAGCTTCTATTCTGGATCCTACAGTGGTCGTCTGGTTCGGTGGCAGGGCTCAGGTCAGAATTAGCACCTTTAGGTAAATTATATTCTATTTTCTTCAATCTGCTGCGTTTTCAGCGTCTTGCGGTATTCACCTCAGGAGGAAAAATGAACAATTATTGACTGTAACGGCTCACATTTAGGGAAGCATGCCGAGCATATTTATTGTAGAATGCTTCTCGCGGCATACACGTCTTACGAGTTATGTAGCCATAGGTGTCCAATGTTCATCCTGAGCAACATCGCGTTTACCTGTTTCATCTCACTGTAATGAACCAATAATAGGCTGTTAAATCCTACGCGAGACAGTTTGCATATTTGCAGTCTTTAACAGAACATAATTGAGGATTATGAACGCGCATCTGTCATGCTTGGACGATTACGCTCACCATTGACCTAACGTGCGCAGCTTACCATCAGGTCTTGTTCTGAGCGTCTTTTCAAAGAAAGTAAGCAAGTGCTGCCGTATGTTTTTGTTGTACTGCCTCCAGATCATCCAGCTGGCAACACAATGATCAATAAAAGCTTTGTATTCGAGAAAAAGAGATTCATTTAAGCGGTTGCCTGTGGCTAACGCTGAGCAGTACGCGTTAAAAAGATAAAACCCTTTCCCAGCCTTCTCAGTATGTGGTTATAAAAATTCCAGCCACATCGCTTGTGTTATGCAACTACCTGCTAGAGTAGATTATAAAATTGAGTGCTAAATGCCCACTTAAAGAGATTTGAACTGTGTAGTTTTGGCGAAAACTTTTTGGACTGCCATCGTAACTTCTGCGTGATCCGGAAGCGTCCTTAAGAAAAACTGTTTCCAACTACGTACGCTTCGCTGAGGGTAAAGTGCTTTTTGCTTTCTTTATTCTTTTATAGACAGTATCCCGCAGCGCCAGAAGGCGTACAGCAGGTGCTTACAATATAGAAAAAAATGCATCTTCATTCAGACAGCACGCATGCTTTTCTGGTAACAACAGTTATTGATAAATATCATAATTATTTAAAAAAGTTATTCCTCAGAACTTGACATTTGTTTTATGGTTTTGCCAAAACCGCACAAAAGTAATTTTGTTTCTGAAAAGGTGTGCCACAATATCAAAAATTTCCTTTAGCCGTGTAAACCGACATTTTTTGTGCTATAGTAAAATATATGTGAGCACTGTTTTTTTTTCATAAAAGGTGATCACAAGAGCAAGATGTCGGGTTAGTCGCAGATTGAAAGAAATTACTTAGGTAGAGTGGAGGGGGGGGGGGTCCAAAATTTAATATGCAGAAAACCGAAGTAACATTAAACACTCTCGGAAGGAAACAGCAGTTCACAATTGGCAGTGAGGTGCTGGAAGTGGTAAAGTACAACGTCTTCTTAGGGCAGCTAGTGACCGCAGATTCAGATCACGAGAGGGCAATAACTATAATGATAAGAATGCGGTGGAGCGCATTTCGCAGGCTCTGTCAGGTCATGAATACGCAACGTCCCTCGAGAGAAAAGTTTATAACAGCTGTATCTTGTCGATACTCACCTACGGAGCGGAAACATGGAGGGTAACGAAAAGGGTCTACTTTCATTGACGACAATGCAGTGAGCTATAGAATGGAAAATATAGGCGCAAATTCGTTTTCAGCAATAGGTCAGGGAGGGTCAGGGATTAAACGGGGCTTAATGACATCCTAGTCGAAATGAAAAGGAACCAGTGGGCTTCGGCAGGGCTTGTAATGCGAATGGAAGATAAGCGGTGGTCCTTAAGGGTAGCAGACTTGATATCAAAGGAAGGCAAGCGTAGCAGGGGGCTGCTGAAACCAAGGTGGGCTGATCAAATTTGGAAGTTTGCGGGGATAAGGTGGACGCAGCTGGCACAGGGCAGCTTTAATAGCATAGATATGGAGATGTCTCTGTCCTGTACTCGTCGTAGTTAAGCTGACGCAGGTGATCATGACGAGAGGAAGAAACCAGCGCAAAGAAATAGGGGCACAGCAATGAAGGGACTCACAAGAGGCTCAACAAACTTGCATAACGCGCAGACATGAATGTAGTCTTCTCTGCTCCTAACGAAGTTTCCGCCAACTCTTCTCAGGTTATTATTCCTCCGTTCTTTCGGGGAGGTGGGCAGACGCACTCCTATCATTAAGTTCTCTGTGACATAGGAGTACTTTATTCTGTGCTGGTGTTATGCGGGAAAGGTACATCGTGCAGATGGGCAAGTGTAACAATATCAGACTTAAAGTACATGACGCGCCGCGGTGGCTCAGTGGTTATGATGCTCAGTTGCTGACCCGAAAGACGCTTGTTCTATCCAGGCCGCGGCGGTCGCATTTCGATGGAGGTGAAAAGATAGTGGCCCGTGTTCTGTGCGATGCCACTGCACGTCAAAGAACCCCAGGTGGTCGAAATTTCCATAGCCCTTGACTACGGCGTCCCTCATAGCCTGAGTCGCTGTGGGACTTTAAACCCCCATCTGCCATAATCTTACAGAATATGAAAGGATGCAAGAAGGGTAGCCATCTCCGAGCATCATGTCATGCATTGCAAGAAATGCAAAATTAAGAAACACACTCGGGAAAAGAACTGCACTTCCGAGTTTATTCGTTGCGTCAGCATAGGCAGAGAGCGAGATAGGCTGTCCCGGGAAATCAAAGGAGTGGAGGTTCATCACACCAATGAACAATGTATAAGAGCAGCCTTCATCTGTTTGCATAAGAAGGAGATGGAGCTCCGATGTGGCACGGCAAATGCTTAATCATTTCTACATGCCCATTCATGGTTGATTATATCGCTGGTATTCTGTTTCTTTTATTGCCTTCCACTTCCGTTCTTTAGCCTCATCTTAATCATTTTTAGTTTCATTCCCTTGTGTATCTCTACAGAGTTAGCGCTTTGAACCTCACTTTTGTATACGTGTTTTGTAGTTTTTACTTATTTTCACCTGGTTTAAAGTTTTTACCTCTCGCTTTCCTTTACACCGTTGGTTCTTTTCAATTCTAGCTTCACTTTGACCCCTCCTTCGTAATATCTTAAACGTGGGACGCTACTACACTGATTGCCGCTGATAGCGCAAGAATCCCCATTTTTCCATCCCTTCATACTGTCTACCTAGAGGCACTGTTAAGAAATAAAACACCAGTTACGGCGTTTCTGCGCGTTTCTTCCTGTGTCATTGCTCCACGCGCTTTTTTTGTTTCGCTAGTGGTGATCAGGTAGAGCACGGCAGAAATAAGGTGACCTAATTAATCGGACCGACGCGAAGCTGTCGCGGCAAATGTACATTGCAGATGACCTCAGACAATTGGCCAATTTCTTCGCGAGTGTTTTACCGAGGTCAGTATTTCTTAATTTTTGAAATCCGGTGATCGTGATTAGCGGAAAAGCCCCCCTGAACAAGGCCTGCGATAGCCCCGCATTCCTAACAGCAGCAGTATCACATTCGTTTTCTTTTGTTAATATCGACGCGAGGGAGATCCGGAGATGCGCATCTATCCCAATGAAGCAAAATTATGATAGAAATATGAAAATGAAGTTGCTATAGGCTTTCAGCGTGCCGAAGAACAAGCTCGAAATTAAAAAAAAATTCTACCACTATGCATATCCATGTAGCAAAGAAAACTCCACAAGTATGCGCATGACCGAACAGGTTCAGCTCCTGCATGATTTCGTGCAAATGTTGGCCTTTCCTGGACATACATTCAGGCAAAGTAACGCACACGACAGAAGAGCACGATACTTTACAACAAGCGGACCAGTCATAACACTGGGGACATGCTGCCAAGCGGATCTTGTTATTGCAAGAGCCGTACTGTGCCTTCAATCCTCCTTAGAGCACGACATAAATCCAATAAATTCGAAGTGACGCAGACCCTCTAGGAGCGCAAAACTCATCATGCAAGTCAAACTACTTGAGCAGGGCGGCCTGAAAGAAGCGAATGAGGCTTTTTTATCGAAACTGCCTAATTTAAAAGACATGGGATTGCACTAAGCCAGTTGCCATCGCCGCCGGCGCTCTGCGATACGCTACGCACTTCGTTAAGAAAAAAAAACTTGCCCATCAACCTCTTCAAACTCGAGGTCTCTGCACACAGAGAAACTAACGGAAGCCTCGCCAGCATGAGTGATGTACTGCAGTTCACTTCGCTTATTTTATCTGACTTCGTTATGCTGCGTTGAGCGTAAAAAGAAAGCTATGATATTTGCAGTTCACTCTAAAGGCTTCCTTTGAGGATAGTGCAGCTGCTCGAACCGGATACGAGGTACGAATTGCACAACACGGGAAGAGCACATTTGAGGCCTGGAGCACGAAAGATATGGCGGAGGGGAAGCTTAGAATTACAGAACGTAAAAACAAACTCTCGTTCAGAGCCCACCGAGCCTCTGGAGCCTGCGAGGTGCCCATGTGCCCCGACCAGACGGGCAAAAATAAAGCACTTGGACTCAAGACTTTTGCGCTATGCTTTTGCGGCGTTTTGTTAAATCCGTGTCTAGTAAAATGGGAAATTTATTATTTAAGCCTTGCTATCAAGATTTTAAACTTTTGGTTGGCGGTTTTGATGCATGCGCACTGAGTGCCAAGAACGTAATTTGGAAGATCTTGAAATGAGTGATCCTGCTCCTTGAAGCCACTTCCCTTAGACGCTATTGCTTTTTTTTTTCGGCATACAAAGTGTGAGTCTGTACGTAAGTATTTATTTGTTGAAAAAAAAACAGCGGGGCCAAAAAAATTATGACCGCTTTTTGAGGGGCTCTGCAGATAAATTTTGTCACTTGAAAAACTCTTGTTTGAAATTAAGCCACCATACCTTCTGAGTGATGTCAAGTGGCTACGAAGCGCTTTAACCTTACAGTGCTTTACTTAAAGGCAAATCCGTGCTAATGACAAAAAAAACAGATGATAGAGATAATTGGCATGTCGTCTCTGTCAGCCAACCGAGCATTTCGAAACTAAGGCAATGACTTAACCTTGAACCGACATTCCAGATCAGTGAAATGGCCTAGGAACAAGTTCCGCCTAACGACTAACGTTTCTCTCTCAATGCAATATTTCGTTGTACTTGTGAAGTTGAAAAACTGAGTGCCGAATGAAATTCCTAGAAGTGGACTTCCTAAGACATAGGGCTCTTCCCTCTGATTTCTTTGAATACAATGAATAACTACTGACAACAGCGGACGCAATGGAGACTAGGCTGAAATATTCAACTATGAGAAGAAATATCCAGTTATGACTTCTTAGTGGTTTAAGTGGAGGTGCGGCGGTTTTGGTGGCTCATTACACTCCCATATTTCACCCAACAGAGTGCCAATTTTCTCCTGTTTTGTGCTGACCAGAGCTTATCCTTTTTTGGAGATGAATCTCGGGACATACAAATGTCACTATCCGATAAGTGGGGAATTTAAATACAAGGACATTTTGTTTACCGTGATACTGTCTGTTGACTTTTCTCTACCGTGTAACGACTCGGCCGTGTATTGAAAATTCATCTTCTTGGTCATAAGAAAAGTGTACTGGATTTTTCGAAACACACAGTAGTAAACAAATCTGACAGCAATAAAATCTGTGAAGTGAGGAATGCAAAGTGTTCCGAAGAAGAACATGGTTATTTTACTCGGGGCACAGCCGCAGTTTTGACGACGTGAAATAGATATGAAAAGAAACGGAAGCTTGGGTGGGCCGATTGCTCTTAAGGATTTGTTTTTGTGGTACAGGCAAGCAAATCACCATCGATGAAGCCCGAAGAATCTATCCTAATGTATGACAACATGGTCTTTTTATTTATTATATTTTTATCAACATACTGCGGACGGGGCGTTGAACCTGGAAGCAGGGGCTTCATAGACAAATAAAAAGTACACAGCCCAATTTCTCGTAAAATTCAAAGTTCTCTTATATCTCGGTAAGTTTTTTGAATAATAAAAGTAAAACTGGACAGACTGTCCACTGAAAGTTAACTGAAAATTCCCCAAATGCTGTCGATTGTAGCCTCTAAAAAAAACGAAAAGAGTTGGGAGTAATTATCCGCTGCAGTGGCTCAGTGGTTAGGTCGCTTGGCTACTGATCCGGAGTTCCCGGGTTCGAACCCGACCGCGGCGGCTGCGTTTTTATGGAGAAAAAACGCTAAGGCGCCCGTGTGCTGTGCGATGTCAGTGCACGTTAAAGTTTCCCAGGTGGTCGAAATTATTCCGGAGCCCTCCACTACGGCGCCTCTTCATTTCTTCTTTCACTCCTTCCTTTATCCCTTCCTATACGGCGCGGTTCAGGCCTCCAACGATATATGAGACAGACACTGCGCCATTTCCTTTCCCCAAAAATACCGATTATAATTATGACATTGATCTTTGATCCTTTGTAAGAAGAGAAACACAAAGAAAAGGGCTGTTTTGTTGCGAGATGTCTTTCAAAGGCGCTTAGTTTTTTATTACACAAACTGATGAGCGGTGGGGGAAAAACAGTGTTTGACAAGCTCATGTATGTGTTGCGCTGTGAAAAAAATGGCCCTTAAGAAACACTTTAACCCATATCCTTACGATTTAACATACCTAACGCTTCCCCCATAATGTTTGAAAATGCCATTCAGTGGGTAAGATTTGTATAGTAAATATCAACAGCATTAATTCAGAACCATACACACTCTACCTTCGTGCCACATTAAAAGAGGAATAAAGACACGAATATACATTGCCTTATTCGCGGACAGAAAAGTAGCCATATCTCAGTGTAACCGACTATAACTTCTTGAAGCATAGCTTAATATCAGTTTGTAGTAATGTCGCTCTTTCTTTCCCGTTACACTTAATTTGCTCAAAATGCCTTGAAAATATGCCGACGCTTCCCTCGGTCACCTATATGCTCTGAAAGGCCTTGTTCGAGCGTTTCGAAGCAACGCGATAAATTGCATAGCTAACTCATTCATCCAGAGCACGTTCTCTTAAATATTATTAACGCGCAGATAACAGTGGTCCTTTGCTACGGTACGTTTACAATTTTATTTGGCGCTTAATCTGCTTCGTTGTCCAGAGGACCAGATGAGTTGTCTTTTTTCTTTCTGATAAACAGAGACTGCATACTGCATACCCGGGAACTCCGGATCGACTACTGATCCGGAGTTCCCGGGTTCGAACCCGACCGCGGCGGCGGCGTTTTTATGGAGGAAAAACGCTAAGGCGCCCGTGTGCTGTGAGATGTCAGTGCACGTTAAAGATCCCCAGGTGGTCGAAATTATTCCGGAGCCCTCCACTACGGCACCTATTCTTCCTTTCTTCTTTCACTCCCTACTTTATCCCTTCCCTTACGGCGCGGTTCAGGTGTCCAACGATATATGAGACAGATACTGCGCCATTTCCTTTCCCCAAAACACCAATTATTTTTATTATACTCCACCTCAGAGGGGCACAACTTAGTAGATGCACTCAGATTAAGCATACATCGTAGAGGCAATGTGTCATTCGCTGACAAAGAAACGGCGGTTTCGCGATGTCTTGAACTCAGGTAATCTGGAAATGTTGCTGTTTAAAGGCTACCTTATGAGTGACGTCATACCGTTCTTGTGCAGTTGCGGTGCGACGTCTTCGCGCCTTGTGTTAGTTATCCTGCGGACATCAAATGATCAACACAGCAGTTTTCCGGCCATGATCCGTATGGGCTCACCTTTTCGCCTTTACAATCTATGTTCCTGTGAATTTAGCCACCGCAATTTCCACACAGGCCTGAAGGGCGTCATCTTTTCCGCTGCTTCCCATTATAATGTACAAACTATTTACACAATAAGAAATGGGTCCAGGTTGTGCGCGTGATTAGAACTAATCACGCGCACAACCTGGACACATTTCTTATTGTGTAAATAGTTTGTACATATTACTTCTCCCCCGGTCCTCTATTCCTGTCCCCTCACCTCTTTCATTTCATTTCTCCATTCTGCCTGCTGTCCTTTATTTCCGCTGCCCCAGCTCAGGGGCTTCAGTATCGATGGCAGATGCCGGGGCTAGGAAAAATCTTTTCCTTCCTTTTTACTATTATTTTTAATAAAACCACTACCGCCACCACCATTATAACGCCTTCATATTGTGAATTATAGTGATGTAAAATATATCTCCTGCATTATTTGCAGCTTCGTGCTCTTCATAAAAATTTTGAGCGGCTGCTTACAACTCGAAAGATAAGTGAGCTTGCAGTTTTAACTGAAGGCATTAGGCTCTTGACTTTTTACACAGTCCGCACTGTTAACTTTGAAAGCAGATGGCTTTCGAATAACTTTATACCTTAAGTAATGAATATGAAAAGTTTGAAAATAGGAAGTACTAAAAATTGCTGAGGACTGTAATTACACTGTTTCCTTATCATCTTATTTCAAATATCTAACCAGGTAATTTGAACGTCGAGTCTAGCGTTACCTTCCATGTAAATACCATAAAATATCATCCCTGCTTGCCATTGTCGCCAACCTGCTGATCGCAATATCGCTGACTTATCCAAGCCAGGAGACATCTTTAATAAAGTGTAACAGTCGTTATTGTAACAGTTTAAGTAGCGTAACGTTAGTGTAACAGTCGGGAGCGTAATGCTTGCGGACTGAGATGAAGATGAAATAAAATATATCACTATTAAGGACGGTGTTGGAGGGTAACCGAAAAATATGGAACCTATAGAATGCAAGACACGACCATCCTCTTTACGTGGTGGAACCTCGATCATTAAAATAACCCTCCACCTACAGTCGTTGGGGGTATCGGTTTCTGCTCCGAGTGGCATTCTGGTGTAACAGTCTGCTTGGTGTTTTTTATTAAAAATGTTTGCTTGTATCGTACATCTCTCAACAATGGCAATGGTATCTTATCTTAGTCGCAGTCCGCGCGTACCTTTGGCCACTTCGTTTCTTTACATATACGGTGTACTCGGCAAATACAATTTATCATCGTCTGCTCCCATTTTTATTCACTGCGGTGCACCAGAAAGCACTAGAAAGATGCTCTGACACAAGAAGACCTGCAAAGGAAACTCTCCCTAACCGTTACGCCCATTACTATATGATGTCTGCCATAATCGCGTTTGCTTCAAGACACTGTGGAATGAAGAGAAAATAGTTGCCTTGCATGCAGTGGAAGCAACCACGCTGGTTAAAGCAGATGCGTGGGGCTGACGGCCGTGTCCACGGCATAGCCATTCTTAGGAGAAGCACTGCTGTCCTGAACAGTTGCAAGCGACGAGGAAAGTGCACTTTTAATGAAGCCCTCATGCTGCAAGATTTTATCGCATTTCCTTTTGCAGATGGCACCCATTTCCGCAGGCTACACCAATAAATAGTTAAAGAAGTACGCACGACGCTGTGCGCGCTCCTTCAACATACGAGAAAGCAGATTTTCGCCTTCCTTGTTAGCGACGAATGCTGTCTGGGTCCTGCCTATCTGGACGTTTAATGGCGTTCTCCGTTACGGTTATGACCGCATTAGAAAATCTATCTTAGGCAAATAAGAGGGAGCTCTTTCTCGCCTCTTCCAGGCACTAAGTTGGCCCGGCGCACCGATTTGACGACGTTATACAAGAAGGACAGTAATGATCACTAGAAGCAAAACTTGGCTCATTTTCTAACTGTTCTCGTGAGTGAGAATTTAGAATATTGAAGATGGTTTCTTTGTTATCGGAAATTTGATAATGTAGCGAGTTTTGAATTCCTCAGTATGGTTCATTCGAGGGGTCATAAAGTAGGTTGATGAATAAATCAATAAGCGAAAACATTATTATTATTTTAAAACGTTCGCTTTTTCTAGGCAAAATGATGTGAATATCCCTTAAGGCTTTTATAACTAGGTCAATACTTGAAATACGGGAGAATGTACATACAAGTAACGATCATTCATGCACCCGCGACGAAATTCTTGAAGTCTTGAGTGAATGGCAGTCATATGTTTTGTTTAACTAGGCTTGACACTTTTACTGATACAATTAGAGAAACCAGCTGCTTCTGAAGAGAACCTCACACCTTAAGACAGCATTTCATCATGAGAGAGTTTTGCTTCCAATTCGTGAAGCTGGACAGTCGCTGAAATCCGCTTTAAGCGTCGATTTTTGAACATTACCCAAAGTACCTGAGTCGAATTAATTGACCTTTCATTAACATGATATACAGAAGTAGTGCTAGGCAGCGCAGGAACATTCTCTCACTCATCCATGAAATAAACATCTCGCTCATCCTAAAATTAAATGAGTTTTTTGGCTTGGAGATTGATTTCGGTTCAAATTGATGAAGGTCAAATGTGGAAGCTGGAATGGGCAACATTTTGGGAACGATCGAGGTCTAATTTGAAGGTGCCATCACCCTGGCCATAGTCAAAATAAGCTTATTCAACTGACTGGAGGCTGCTCTCAAAACGCGGTTGCCCTCGGCGCTGTGACCGAAAAACTTTAGGCGTTTTCTACGACCTTGGCTAATTCGAGTTGCTTCGTCTGCAAGCTGCTCGAAAGGTCATGTATTTGGGCACGATGCAGCCAAATTTTGTGAGGCCACAGTAACGAGAGTAACCGAATTTTCGAAATTCTAAAAACTGATATGCATATTACTTACGGTGGGCTACACGTCTGTCATCAATTAAGGAGCCTAAGGCTAATAAACAAAACTGTAACTATACAGTATTACCTAACCGGACAGATAGTTAGCATGCCTTAGCCGTATTCCGATGTACTATACCGCTGACAATGTCATGAAGAAAAAAAGCCTTACTTTAACAATTGTGTAAATTCTTAGGTGAAACACCCTGTATATTGTATAGACACATCCAACAATGTGTGCGGGCAGATTATGAATCATTGCGACTTCAAAAAAGCGTTCTGAACGATGTACCTGGAAGGCTTCACGTTGGCTCGTCTTCCGCAACACAGTAAGGTTTCGGTTAATCATTGCTTTATCGATGATTTCTTTGCCCTAGGAATATGCTCGTAAACTTTCTCATGAACACCTTTGAGGCCAGTGCCTAGTGACACTGCAGCCACTTTTCCGTCTTGCAGCAGTCTCTACAAAACGGTCGGATAAGGAATATGCACGTCATATGGACACAGCAGGCTGCAAGGCAAGCAGCATGGGAAAGCTTTGAAATGGTGATGTGTTGCTACCATGAAAACCATAATGCTGCGGAACGTAGCGAACGCCTAGCTCGCATGAAATGGTCTGAAAGAACGCCCAGCTCGTATAAAATGCCGTGAACCAAATCGCTGTTATGCATGCTCTCTGAAGTCGGGGAGCGAATACAAGGACATTCGCATTTTGGGAGCTTCTCGTAATAATAATATTAATTGGTTTTTGGGGAAAGGAAATGGCGCAGTATCTGTCTCATATATCGTTGGACACCTGAACCGCGCCGTAAGGGAAGGGATAAAGGAGGGAGTGAAAGAAGAAAGGAAGAAGAGGTGCCGTAGTGGAGGGCTCCGGAATAATTTTGACCACCTGGGGATCTTTAACGTGCACTGACATCGCACAGCGCACGGGCGCCTTAGCGTTTTTCCTCCATAAAAACGCAGCCGCCGCGGTCGGGTTCAAACCCGGGAACTCCGGATCAGTAGTCGAGCGCCCTAACCACTGAGCCACCGGGGCGGGTTTCTCGTAGTCCAGAATCGACTGAAGTACCCCAAATGTCGCTGCGTTTCATTTCTTTTATAGTTTGTATTGGTGTCAAAGGCCGTCGACCCTGATAGGGCTATATATAAGTATCTGTACCCGCTGAAAACATTTGTTCACCCAAAGTTTAAATACGGATCTCGAGAGCACGTGCATCAAGCATGCTGAGCATGAAGTTCGGCACCACCGCTTCCATTGCATTCGTGAGCTGTTATAACGGCTCACCGTTGAGTGTGCTCGTTCATCTTTTATTCATTTTTAGGAAAGAACTACTGAACAGGCTCATGGCGCAACACTTTTCGAAGTTTCTTACGCGCGAGTTTTCCAGCGTTCTTATAAACAGTTATGGTAAATTTTTTTTTATGCCTGGAACTCAAAAGTGTGGGAGCATTATAGGTTGGTGCTGAATAATAACATGATTCAGAGCCTGCTGCGGGCGCAGAGCGCAGCCGCTATTTGGAGGACCTTTTGTCTGCACGAATCTGCGACGGTTGTCTACCGTGCCAGCATGCAGAAGTAGCAATAGTTTTTTTTGCATTTCTTTGCTGCGAACAAGAGTTCTGCTTAGGATGTTGAAACATGTTTTTGGCATTGTGGACAGACCAAATAGCGGTCCACCGTAACGCTACGCAGAGTGCTTTACTCTTGAGGAAGCGTGATTAGCACCAGCAACGACCGCCTAATTAGCAGGTACTTCAAAACGCCTCAGGGGCGTGTAGACCAGTTACAAGCAGACACTGATCCGAAAACCGCAATTACTCTCAACTTATGCTCAGCATTGTCTATCGATTCGGCGATGCACACCACGCAATGTTGCGCCACTCGTTATAGTTTCGAACTCTCGTGGCCTGTCCGGTAAGCGCGTGCGCTCAACTGCGTGCTCTGTTTGGTTTCTGAGGAATGCGCCGCAAAGGTTGTCATGCAAGAAACACAGAATTGTGCTTGTTTTTATAATTCGTCTTTTTCCATGTGCCCTTTCATGTGCAATCAATGTCACTAATAGTTTCTTTAGCTCGGCCGAAGTATTTAAAAGGAGACGCAGTCAGCTTTGGCCAAATGGGATTCACCTGAGCTTAGTAGTGCGCGAAGATCAGATTGCCTGTGCGGTTGTAAGCGCACTGCTTTTGGCTGCGTCTGTTTCTTTATAACAAGTAACGTTTCAAATCATTTCTTAATGTTCAGTCGTTGGCGATATTTTGTTGTTGGTGCCAACATCTTCCTTTAATATTTTACAGGATTGATTTTTAATCCAGGAACTAAGGCGCCCTGTAAACGGGTCAGGCTCACCCGAAGCTTGGAACTACGCCAACAATGACCTAAGAGATAATAAACGCGACGTCGACGAAATGAAAGGGTACAGATCTATCAGCTCGCTGTCAGTTTAAAGCAAGGTATTTGCTAAAGCAATCGCCAGTAGAATTCGAGCAACATTAGAGTTCAGTGAACCTAAGGTTGATGCTTGTTTTTGGAAAGACTGCTCTGAAAATAACATTATTTGCACCTAAAGCATGTCATAAAGATATTCGCAGAAAAAAAACGAACCCCTATGTATTGCTTCGAAGGATAGCGAGAAAATTAGTAAGCCCAAGCCCCAGTACACATGGACATAGATTAGCAAGTATCCTAGGCATGTGTAAAGGTGCCAAAATTATTTTGAGACTGCATACTTAGTATAGTTACCCACAAGGACTATGAAAAAACCTCAGTCAGGAAGGATCAAGAATTTCGATGCTATAAACGGAGGACAGTGTTAACTATAAGTCAGGGAAGAGGAGTTTTTCCTGCAGCTTCCATAATTAGGAAATGATGAGGGTGCCTTTTGTCGGGCAGCCATCTACCACATGGAAAAGAAAAACTAATCCTTTCCTCGAAATCTCAGAGACCTACACGACGCGTCCTGAACACTGATCGATATAGTGTCTTACCAGTGTTGCTTGGCGGCACTAAGACAATGCATTCTTTGCTTTCTTTTGAGCCTTTTGGCGAGAATTCTCTACTCTTTTCGGAGTTCTTTGCAGTTGAGTGGAACGTTATGATGAAAACAGAAAAACAATTTTTTACGTTAAAGAAGTGCCGGACAACAAATTAAGGTAGTTCTTGCAGCCAAGTCCCTCGGGCAATTTTTCTGCATTGTAGTCTACATTGTTCCATAAATAGGCTATATTTGAATGCCATTTTCGCTAAAAAGCAATCTAGCATCGTGTAAGCTCAAGGTCTTAATGGTCTTCATCGTTTTCTTTGGCGCTAATGGCTTTCATTTAACATTCATTTGGTTTAATATGCAAGCAGCCTGCATTTTCTTATCGTGGAAATTTCTACCAAGAACACATGATTAAGCTTTCCGCAAAGCAAAGCATTGTACTTCGCTCCAGATTCGCAGCCAGCAGATCATTTCCTTGCAGGCAAGTGCTCCAGATTTCTATTGCGCACAAGCTCCCAACCGACCTCTCCGCACTTATGTTTTCACGTTGTGTTTTTCAAGGGCACTTATACTTTCAGCCGCATTCTGCATATTTTGATCGGATTCCAACGTTTCATTCTGGCCCCACACCACGGGCAACAATGAAAATTAAAGCCTCTCTTCTATTACGGTTAACTACCGGACGCGAAAAAAAATCGGCTGAGGTTTAGCTCTGGTTAAACCTGGAGTGACGCCATAGCTACAGCTGGCCTAGTGGAACCCGCTCAGTCGAACTGCAAAGTCAGTCTTTCGCCGCTCCTTATCGCTGGGTGTTCCTTCTTCATCTTACTCCCTAGACGTGGATTCACTCTCTCCCCCTCTCCACTACCGCCCCCCCCCCACTCGGTTTCACCACGCGTTGGCAGCTGCTCCGCACCACGTGACCAACCACGCGACCAACCTCGTGACCAGCCATGGCGCCGCCATGGTGGTCACGGCACAGCCAGGCTGAAGGCTCGAAATGCTAGCGTAATCTTGCTACCGCTACAAAAACTGCTAGACATCAATAGTCAGCTCTTCGCACATAGTTCAGTGGTTACTAAAAGAATGCATGAACGCAGTATAGAGCAGTTTCTCGCATGTAGGAAAGTGCAATTGCTTCGCGTGCTGCTTGAAGAGAGCTTAACAGTGCAAGAACAGAGTGGTGCTCTTTTCGTCGGCATGGCTCTAACAATAATCGCTTCAGTGCGGGGATTTTTCAAAGGAAGACGGGGTATGGGCGATATCGTGTTTAAGACGTATCATCGATCGAACGAGGACCATTACAGGAAACACTTAACCTGTGAACGGTAAATGTTAAGCACTGGCTGGCGTGCATCTGAAAGGGAAATCACAGGTTAAAAAATTTACAGACGATTACGATAGTCGGTAATGCGAAATTTGAGCGCAGCTCTTAACACGCCACCTGCCACCTTTTGGCTTGTGCTAGCCACCCTCTGAATCTTCCATTGACCGCTACCTTATTGTTGTGCATTCCTCCCCTCTTGCCGTTGGAGGTGGCACATCGCTCTGCTACTGCCTGCGATGATTGTCAGGCGGCGTGTTGCGCCGACAACGCCAACGACGACTACGAGCTCTACAACGCAGAATTCAAGCTAAGGGGCCTAAGGGCTGTGTTTTAAAATAACCTATCTGTTGCTTAGAAAAATGACAAGCAATCGACATTTTTGCTCTAGTTTGGTAGACAGACCGCTGTGGACTAACTTTTAAGGAACACCCATTCACACAAGGTGGTTTTCAAGGTTGTTTTCGCGCCTGCCCATTTGGCGTGAAGGAAAGCAACGGTTGGCTTACTTTCTTTTTCTACAATTAGGGTGAAATTCTGTCTAGGAGAGAATTTCATAGTAGATCTTTGCTTAATCCTCGCTTCCATCATGCCCGAGAAGTCCCCCTGCTCAAAAACAGCTGACGAAAAAATGAAGTCTAAACATCGAAAAGTTGCATTTAGAAAGACGGGTATTCTTTACAAGACCCTGAAATACATTTGAACAGTGAGCGTCGTACCGAATGACACGGCAGGCATGCCTTAAAATTATGTTGCTCTTTCACCGGGTTAAAGTTGCGCTTTGAAAATGAGGTTCAAGAAGCAAGCAGCGGCTTCTTAAGCACAACCCCGCATGAACATGGGTGTAACCTTCTTCCGCCACTAATAAGCTCGCCTTAAAGGCGATTTTGAGAAGGCGCAGCTCGTAGAGATGCTTACGTCAGTCGCTATTTCCAACAATGTAAGCATTCATAATTTAGTAGGGCACTGCTGCCTATGCTGTGTATTGCAAGAATCTCTAATTGAATCCTACAAATCTAACCCGATTTCCTAACGGTAACGGTGTAACGGCGTAACAGTTGCGTAAGAGCACTCGAAAAGCGATCAAACAGCTGTCGAGTTCCAAGAAAGTGCCGCTGCATGCATCATCGAAAGGCCTCAAATCCTTTCCGCAATGCTCAGCGCACATTTTCGTTAAACTTTCTTCCGAAAGCGATGACACGGGGGATTTATTTGTTGCTGAAATTTATATCGGCTAAGCTGTTGCTTAACACGAACAATTAATCGAAAAGATATCCCCGATGGCGGCATTCGTACTGCGTTTTGACTCTGCCAGCATGGTGTTTTCCCGCAAACATAAGTTTAGCAAGCGGCAACTCTATCGATGGGCCGTGTAGATCCAAGGACGCAGCAAGTGTGAAAACACCCGTCTCATTATAAAAAGAAAAGCATTCGGGCATGCAGTAACGCTGACATGAACACACGACAGCGTGGCCGACTCCACGACTGCTGCTAATTTATAACGAAAGCGGTCGACATCCATCCCCTGTCGCTGGAACGCGCTATTTTGGTACAGGGCTCAACACGCGCACTGAGCGCAGTCCGCAGCTCTCAAGCCTCGCCCCGCATCTTCCTCGGCAGAAGGTTCCTGATACATACTGTTCCTGATACATACTGATACAAGTCCAAAGAATTCAAAATGGCGGCCCTCATAGTAAATTGGTGATTGATCTGTGACGTCATTGATATATTCAAGATGGCCGCCAATTGATGACGTCGCCGATAATTCAAGATGGCGGCCGCCATGGGAAATCAGTATCAACCCAATCGGTGATTTATTGGTGGCGTCACTGATATATCTAATTGGTGATTGATTGGCGACTATAACTTATCAATCCAAGATGTAAAATTCGTAATTCCATTGGCGTATCTCACTTTAATCTTGTTGACATCGATTCCAGTAAACCAAACATCTAACGGTCGTTACATCAACGTCTTCCATACGGTGGCGGCATTATTTGCGTGAGTTTACTTTGAGCATCGATTACAATAAAGGGAGCGGTAAGGTGGGTGCTGATTTTATGAGCAGCGTTTCATTGAGCCATGTCATTAGGTACACGTTAGAGTTCCTGGCAGCTGAAGTCTATATCACTGCTTCAAGAGATGGCGTGTGCGTTTAGTTTGTCTACTGTGTGCTCGTGCCTTTGAGTTACGCTCCGCACTTTGAAGAATTTCATTTGTATCCTCATGTATACTCCACTGTGAACAAACGGAATATTTTCGCTTTCTTTTATATGCGTCATCCGTCGTGTCATTCCCTACTCCGGGGCCAGAATAGTTGCCAATATGGCTCTTGAAAGTGGGGGAAAGTGGTCCCAGTCGACATGCCGCCTTCAAGCTTTTCCTACTAAAGCCTGCTAGCCAGCACTGGCCGGACAACTATGTCGAGGCTGTCGCTGCCCGCGCAGCGTCGCGCCACTCTGCTGTATCTTGATGCCCGCCTCCCGTTAACCAGACCAGACTTCGGGCGCGTTCACACTTGTCCAAAAATCCGGCGAGCGAAGTGGATTCGGCCGCTTTTGATGCATCTTTAACGTGCACTGACATCCCCAGGTGGTCGAAATTATCTCCACTACGGCGCCCCTTTCTTCCTTTCTTCTTCCACTCCCTCCTTTATCCCTTCCCTTACGGCGCGATTCAGGTGTCCAACGATATATATGAGACAGATACTGCGCCATTTCCTTTCCCCCCAAAAACCAATTATTATTATTATTATTATTATTATTATTTTGACGCCGACGAAGGCGGAAAGCGGCGCGACGAGCGCGATCGGGCTGGACCCAAATTTGTAGCGTTCGCCGCCGCCGCCGCGACAAACATGGCGGCGCGCTTCGACGCAGGACCCCTCGCCCCGGAATGAATTCGTCGTTGTCGCGGCCTTTTTCGGCGCGTTCTCTGGCCATATATGGGACAGCGGTCCATCGCTTCGTCTCACCTCACCTATAAGTAAACGTTTAAGTGATAAATTTGCATTATTTTTTATTTATAGTGATGATTCTGCCGCTACTAGGTTTAAGAGGAGCGCCGGATTTGTTGAGAGTACTAGTTCCCGTCCTGATGAGCAGATGGCGCCACTAGGCTGGGCGTTTAATTGTGAGTTTGCATACGCTGAACTAAAAATGTGAATGTGCCTGTGTTTACGTATGTAAGCGTGCATACGCTTATGGTACACAGAGAGCATCTATTTATGCTGTTTTCTAAACATGTCTGTGTACGCCGCTTGCGGTGACGTGGTGGCCGGGAAGTGTGTGGAAAAGCGAGGAACAGCAGTGGCGCGGCGGTTCCGCGTCGCCCGGGCGTCAACAGATGTGAACAGGCCCTAGTTCTTCCGACGAGCGCTCCGGTTATTGGACAAGTGTGAACGCGCCCTTCGCCCCCCCCCTCCCCCCCCCCCCCCCTTACTGTCTGCTGACGCCTGGCTCTCGTTAATACGGACCGACAATAATACCCTCCTGTTAGTTAACAGCCGCCTCCCACTACCTAGGCTAAACTTCGCTTTTCCGCCGCCAGTTGACACCTCCTAACAACCGTATGTCACCAACCATCACCCTGTGATTCTCACCGACACAACCGGGTCTCCAAGAGCAACTGACGCTGCGCACACCGCCAGAAGTTTTGTACGTTCGCATTGTTTGGATTTTTTGCAGTATAGAGAGTGTTTGCTGCGAGGCTGCGATTGTCAGTCACAAAATTATAGTAAACATTCTATGATCTTTCTATTTGTAAGAAAATGGCTCATACACCTCCTGTGCCATACTTTTGTAGACATTTCGCCTAACCTTTGGGGTGAGGAAGTGAATATAAATAGTATATCTGAGGTGACAGTATAAAATAAGAATTCTCGCTGCAAGGTTTGCGCAGAGTTGATAGACAGTTTACACATATTTCGCTTATTTTATTCGACCAAAACCTGCGAACTTAAAATGAGATGAACCTCTCGTTTCGTCTTTTTGTGGTCGATGCAAGTTGTGCTCTCAACAGCAGCTCTCGGTAAGTGTGATCACTTTCTTTCTCCAGCTACAGCGGTAACCTTCCATGACTACATTGAAAATATTCGAATTTTGCGGTTTTTTGCACGTGTCAAAAACTCTCGTAGACTTGATTTCGAGGAAAGAAAAGTGATGGTGAAAAGACAATAACAACAGGTAGTTTACGCGCGTGGTGCAAAAAATGAATAAAAACATATGATTATATTGTGAATCAACCGATGAAATCTTTGCGCTGGCTGGAAGTAAAACACAAAGTTGAAAAGCTATAACATATTTTCAGTCTTTAATGAACGATTCGCGGTTGTGACGAGCCGCGAACGCAGTAGAAGTTCAGAGCATGCCCATACCTATCATTTACCACAAAGACCCTTTGTTATTTCTTGCTGCGATGGAGTACGAAAAAACCAGGCTAAAATAAGAAAAGAGGGAATGAATAATTCGTGCACTCTATCTCGCCACATCCTGCTCAGCTATCAA
This sequence comes from Amblyomma americanum, assembly GCA_030143305.2. Classification (NCBI taxonomy): domain Eukaryota; kingdom Metazoa; phylum Arthropoda; class Arachnida; order Ixodida; family Ixodidae; genus Amblyomma; species Amblyomma americanum. Next base: position 364,982 of record JARKHS020032457.1, read on the forward strand.
ATGTTAAAGCCACCACCTAAAATAATACACGTGCGTCAGTAATTTTTGTCAACAAATACTTTGCAGTTCTCTTGTCTGCGAAAAGAGACGGGACGGATTTGCCATAAAAGCCCGGCAGATGGTGTTATAAAATAAAGTTGGGAGGATCTTAACATGAATGCAATCTCCTTGAAGCTTTAACACGGTGCTGGATCTATGCATAGGTTCAAGCAATAGAAGTGAACCGCATTTCCTTTTGTGCGACCAATAAATTTCACTTATGTGATACGACACTCGTTTTAGCTTTTTTTTTCAGTAGTTTCTCTTGGTGGGAAGAGTGCCCACAACCTGTTAGCCTAGTTTAACCACAAAAAAATCACAAATCTCGTTGCCGAGTGCGCACTTGCGCGCCTATTTGGTTGGGTTTGAGTGCCAACAATATTATAATGCTTTTAACGCTACCTACGCTGCTAAAAGTAGTTCGCTGAAAATAGGCTAGTGCACAGTACTCGATTGTATGTCAGACTGAGTCCCGAGTGTAGCGCACAAGTTCAGCATTTTAACATTAGGCCATAGACAGTCTTTCGGCTCATTACACAACTACGCCTGTTATATCCGTCTCAAGACATTCTGCGAACTTCTTCAGACGTAGGTACTCCAGTGTTTCGGTTTGTAGAGCTCATCCATAGCTAACAATTGCTGTCCTCATTTATGAGTTCCTTCTACCTGTACGTTTGAGTTCAGAGTGTGGTTCGGGAGTATTCGATAGATAGGTTTATCTTATGCGGAAGTTCTGCTACATGCTGAACAACACACTGTGACTGGTGTCGCTCTTTTAGAGTGCGGCCAAACACGTACGTACTTATGTAGTAATGTTTATTGAAGGCACCTATTGCGCCATTTTTAGGCCAGACGACGCTGGATAAATCACGGCGGTGATATTCAGAAGAAGCCTCAGTCCTTGCTCCAAAGCAGGTTTGGGCGCTAATCACCTTTGTCAATGCCTTACACAAGAAGAGCAGTTTGAGGGGATCCTACTGCATGGAAGCGGGCCGAACGGCGGTGAATATTTTCCGCACGTGAAAAAATAAAGTTTTCTTCAGACGAAGAATTGCGAGGTTGGCCCAGAGAGCGTCCCAAAGGTTACTACTAGCACTAGAGTAAGAGAACTGGTTAGGAATAGGTAAACAGGAGGGCTGTTAAGTGCAAAACGAATATTAGTGGAAATGCGCTGCACGCTTGTTGGCAAGGGAACAACGCATATAGGCGCATACGCAGATACTCTCTCTTCGTTAAATAAAGCATGCATCCCCTACAAATAGATTGAAGGCGGGCATCTGCATTGTTTTACGCGGAAATGACAGAAGTGACTTCAGCACGTAGAGGAATGAATCGATATCTATGGACGCGCGCCCGACAGTCCTCTTGAAAGGAAGCGTCAGCCCATCAAAAAAAAAAAAATTCTGCGCCATGCAGCTTTTTCTATCACATCACGATGCCATATGCAAACTACCTTAAAAACTGTCCCTAGTAGTGTTAATCGCACGGCGACTATCTTGTTTACTTCAAAACAAACAAATACGATCTCGTGGGAGTCTAAAGAGTTAGTTTCGGTGTCTGGGAAAACTCGGCACGCAATTTCAGGTTCTATTAGTAACTTCGCTTGAGCAAGTTTGTTCATAGTTTGAAAATTACGTTCTTGCGCAACCACACAAAGGACGAAACACATATTCGCAATAAGACGAAGGACAAGACAAACAGGTATTGCGCGATAAGACAAAAGGCAAAACACACGTTTGCGCTCTGTGCAAGTCGTTTGTGCTTCGTCCTTTGTCTTACTGCGCAAGCACCTACTTTTCAAAAAATTTTGAGCTTTCGCCCGGCGACACCGACCGGTGTTCAGGGGCTCCCCTGCTGAAACAATGCCAACTGTTTCCGTACGAAGGCGCTTACTTTACCTTAAACACACACACAACACACACACACACACACACCACACACACACACACACACACAACACACACACACACACACACACACACACACACACACACACACACACACACACACACACACACACACACACACACACACACACACACACACACACACACACACACACACACACACACACACACACACACACACACACACACACACACACACACACACACACACACACACACACACACACACACACACACACACACACACACACACACCACACACACACGCACACGCGCGCGCACACACACACACACACACACACACACACACACACACACACACACACACACACACACACACACACACACACACACACACACACACACACACACACACACACACACACACACACACACACACACGCGCGCGCGCGCGCGCGCACACGCACACACGCACACACGCGCACACGCGCACACGCGCACACGCACACACGCACACACGCACACACACGCACACACACACACGCACGCACACGCACACGCACACGGACACGCACGCGCACGCACTCACGCACTTGCAAGCAGTAACGACGTGCTGCGTTACTCCGCGAAATTCCTGTGGTGATTTGGCAGTCGTGCAGCGTTATATTTAGGCAAACAAATTTTCGGCAATAAAGGTCCACATAAAACTCGACAGAAGAAGGCGCAAAGGTGGCTGTCAAATATATATATATTGTTACGTGCTTTGCACGCACGGGGGTTTATTCAAAGAGGGGACCGGTCGAAGCAGGATGGAAGCAGGAAGCCTAGCAGCGTCCTTCAGCTCTCTCTTTTTCTTCCTCTTTCTCCGCGGGTCAGTCCTTCATCTTCTGCTTCTTCCGTCGAGGTTCTGTGGAAGCACGTTACATTTCCCTCCTCGCAGACGATGCCCGTCGGGCGAGTTAAACAGACCGTCTGGGATGGAATCGCTTGAGGCGGGCTACATGCACCACCTGAGATTGGCGTGACCGTCGACCACTAGCAGTTAGTCGTGCTATAACGTAATTAACGTCACTTATGCACTCCAACACAACAAATGGTCCAGTGTAGTGGGATAGCAGTTTCTGACACAGACCACGCTTGCGTAGAGGGGTCCACAACCACACAATGTCACCAGGAACATAAGAAACTTCTTGGTGTTGGACGTCGTAGCGGTTCTTGGAACGCTCTTGCGAAGATAAAATTCGAACGCGGGCAAGCTGGCGAGCTTCTTCAGCTCTGCAGAGTGTGGTCGCAAGAGAAGGTTCATCGTGGATGAAAAATGGTAGCATGGTGTCAAGGCCGCAGCGAGGCGAGCGAGCATAGAGCAGGTAAAAGGGGCTGTAGCCAGTTGTCTCATGTTGCGCGGTGTTGTACGCATGAGTGATGAACGGGAGTACGCCATCCCAGTCCTTATGATCTGCAGCGACGTACATGGCAAGCATGGTGGTGAGCGTACGATTAGTGCGTTCTACCACACCGTTCGTTTGGGGATGATATGGCGTGGAGTGGCGAAAACTGCAGCTGCTGAGGCGGAGAAGTTCTTCAACAACGTCCGCTGTAAATTGACGTCCACGGTCGCTAATGAGAACTGCAGGAGGGCCGTGCCGAAGAATGACGAATCGAAGTAAGAAGTTAGATACTTCAGACGCAGTAGCAACTGGTATCGCGGCTGTCTCACAATAACGGGTTAAGTGGTCTACGCACACAAGAATCCATCGATTTCCTTTAGAGGATCGTGGGAAAGGTCCAAGGAGGTCAATGCCAACTTGCTCAAACGGGGCTGTTGGAGGTGTGATTGGCCGCAATTTGCCCGGTGGACTTGAAGTCGGCAGCTTAAAGCGCTGGCATTGCACACAGCTGGCTACATAGTGCTGGATGGTTGAACGCATGTTAGGCCAGTAAAATCGTTGTTGTGTGCGGTGGAGTGTGCGTGTCACTCCCAAGTGCCCAGACGTGGCGTCGTCGTGCATCATTTCAAGAACTGTGATGCGTAGGCTTTCGGGTACGACAAGAAGCATGCGTGCTCCTCCAGAAGCGAAATTCTTCTTATAAAGCAAACCGTCGCGAATGCAAAAAGTATTCTTTACAGAATCTTGAGCGGCATCAAACAAAGAGGTTAATGTTTGGTCCTTGCGTTGCTCAGTTCGAAAAACTTGAAGATCGGGGAAGGCTTGTGAAAGTGACGACAAGTATTCATCAAAGTTGTCTGCGTCGTCCTCAGTCGTTAGAAGCGGCAAACGGGAAAGACAGTCGGCATCTGAGTGTTTACGGCCGCTTTTATGCACAACAGTGAAATTAAATTCTTGTAGGCGCAAAGCCCATCGAGCAAGCCGGCCACAGGGGTCACGAAGACTCACTAACCAGCAAAGCGAGTGGTGGTCGGTCACGACGGTGAAAGCATTCCCGTACAGATAGGAGCGGAAGCGCTGTACAGCGAAAACAACGGCGAGACATTCTTGCTCAGTAACCGTGTAATTTCTTTCGCTCTTACTCAACGAACGGCTGGCATATGCTACCACGTGCTGATCGTGACCATGGCGTTGTATAAGTACAGCGCCGATACCGATACCACTTGCATCAGTGTGCACTTCAATTGGTGCAGATGGGCAGAAGTGGCGTAGGATGGGGCCCGAGGTCAAAAGAAATTTCAGATGCCGGAAAGCTGCGTCACATTCGCTGGTCCAATTGAACGGTGTATCTTTATGCAGCAAACACGTGAGTGGGTAAGCGATGTCCGCAAACCTAGCTATAAAGCGTCGAAAGTACGAGCAGAGCCCTAAAAAACTCTGCAGCTCTTTCACTGATTGAGGCACCGTAAAACTTTTGACAGCTTCAATTTTCTTTGGATCTGGTCGAACACCTTCTTTATCAACTAAATGACCAAGAACAATTGTTTCACGGTTCCCAAAATGACAATTCTTGGAATTGAGGATAAGGCCAGCTCGTTCCATGCAATCAAGCACAATATCCAGACGGCGGTTGTGCTCACTAAACGTTTTGCCAAAAATTACAACGTCGTCCAGATAACATAAACAAATTTGCCACTTGAGGCCACGCAGGATTGTATCCATGAACCGCTCGAATGTGGCAGGTGCATTACATAATCCGAAAGGCATAACGTTGAACTCGTAAAGTCCGTCTGGTGTAATGAATGCCGTTTTTTTCCCTATCTGCAGCGTGCACGGGGAGCAAGGGGAAGAAGCATATATGTGAGCAAAGGGAAGAAGCTCGCGAAAGCTAACAGACATTTGGAAGTGCATAATAGGTAATGGCTTTGTCTCCTCCGCACGATGCAATTTGGATCAGAAAGCTTTGAATATCCCGGCCCAGTGACTAACAAAGCAACAAATCCTGTTCAATACGCGTGGCATTGTACAGGGTTACGCACCCCGAAGAAGCCCGAACTTGTTGTTTGCGAACGCTAGTTTCGCACAGCACCAGTTCTAAATGAGATCCTGAAAGGGGGCCTCGCCACACAGCCCTATTCATTGATACAGCAGGCGCTCTCGAGACGTCTAGTGCTGCGCTCCCCATAGAACTGGGTCAGACAGGTGAGCACATCCTCTCTCCGCGACGTTCCTGGCATTGATTGTTGCGCAGGCGTCCAACCTTGGTGTAGCAAAATCGGCAGCTGCGGCACCGCCTCGCGACACGGAGTTAATCAACACAGAGAGGCTCGTGTTTGCTGGACTGTAATCACCAGAAACTTTTCGTATTTACTCATCCTCACTTGATGTGCAACTAAGGTTACCTTAAACTTTGCATTGAGCACAAAGACGCCGCGAACAATGCCTCTATAGGAAGCAGTGATGTTGGGCGTAGGTGTTGGGCGTAGGTGTGAAAGGAGCCAAATCTCTCGAGCATGATATGCTATTGTAGTAAACTTGGCAAATTTTGTCCAGCTTAACAAAGCCGGGAATCTATTCATAAACTTTATCCTTCAAGACCTGCTTAAGTCAGAGTGTCGTCTCACCCGTTGCCAGCAACGCGTCCCTTTCATTGCTTTCAACCACATCATCGGGTGGCTGGCAACAACTCGTGTATACACGACAATGATCAAAAGTGCATATCTTTGAAACCTAGGGCTAGCCGTGAACTTAGATATACGCTGACCTGTCCTGTTTGTTTCCCCTAATTCATCAAATTTAAGCCTATGCTTTCATTGGAAGGTACGTTGTCTTCGGGCGTTCATGACGTTCGCAGCACGCTTGTGTACCTGTTCGAAGAGATTGGTAGTGCTAATATAAGATGATTATGCAGTTTATAGCCTCCAGGTACGTTTAAGGATGCATGTCTCTCGAAAGCGGACAATATTTCTTTTCGTGGCCGCAAATAAACGCAATGAAGCCTATTGTCTATGATTAACATACACTTCGCATGCTACAAAAGCACTTTACCAGCCACTAAGGACTAATAATATAAAGTTTATGCAGTTGACCTCGCATTAGCATCCTGGCTGGGTATCTTTTGTAAGCCAGCAATATTAAAACTCTTGGTCGCTAAGCATACACAAAAACTCATCTTACTATGTATGGTATTAAGCGCAACTCGTGATACGAAAGTAATTTAACAGCCCTAATGCGCTTTAACAATAAACCACTAATATTAGCTTGTTCATAAATATGGTGAGCGCCCATCAACGTGTTGCGTGCGTCACAAAGACTCACGATTTGATAAACTTCACTTTGCGCTCCCCACTGACCGCGCCGTTTTCGAATAACGCGAGAAATGGCCCAAATTTCTTGAGTCACAGCGGCAAAATGAATTGGGTTCATAAATTCTAGAAACTTATTTGGCTATTGCTTACGGCCGGCTGCAAACCTCTAATTGCTGTCAGTCACCTTTTGGTAATAGCTAAAAAGATAATTGTTACAAATTATTTAAGCACGTTACTTGAATTACATGATTGGCCTGTGTTTTGACGTCCGCCAAAACAGGTATTACTACGCCGGAAAGATCTATTAAACGCTGTCGTTTATGTATTTGTAAAAACTGCGGGTATGCTTCTTGTAGCTTGAGATTTATGTAATTTAACTACCTGGCAGTAGGGATTAACGTATGCATTTAGATATTACTTTTTGTTATCCGTCTTATTTAAAGCAAAGGTATAGAATTTTTTCTACCCGCTTTTCTTAAGAGAAAGTTATTTTAGCGGCAGGCTACACGTCGGGCAGAGCGGGATATTGCGCCTCGCAGGGCAGAAAGAAAATATGATTGTGCTGTTGCTTCCTCCGAGTCTCTACCCTTCTTTTCCCGCTTTTTATACAGTCCTGACGTACCCGAATGAAAGCACGCGTTGCCGCCTACAGCGTAGAAGAAAAGAAAATAGTTCTGAAAGGAAGAATTCAGAGCCGGTGCCATCAAGCCTTTTGCTGCTCACTAAGGCGGCCTCCGCAGAACAGCAGAGATAATAGAGAATAATAAAACTTAAAAAGGACGTGGGAAAAAGGAAAACAAAAAACACACCAAAACACAAAATGAAGTTTCGGCACCTATACAGGAGCCTTGTTCCCAGTGAGCCTCGTTCACATCTCATTGTGAACCAGGCTGCCGTGCGGGAGCAGAAACGTCGTTTTGTGTTTTTTGTGTTTTTTTTGCTTTTCCTTTTGGTCGGCGTTCTTTTTTATGTTTTATTATGTCTGTTCTGGACCAGACGAGATTTCGTCCAACTCTCGACTTCATAATGAGAGAATGTGAGAGGCAAGTAGTGCCGCTCACATCCTCTTGACGTCGGTCTCGTCTAAAGAAGCCATCATGCAGGAACATTACCTTACAACCATCTTCAATGGCCGCACTCTTTTCTAGCATCCTTCTTCCATCTTTGCTCCCCAAATCCCTCCTCCTACCCAGAGTATCATGTTAGCGAATATTCACGCCGACTAAAATCTCTGTTTTTCATTAAAGAGCTCTTTCTCTCTCTACAGTAGTTGATAAACTTCTTGCCAGGGATAACGGTGCAATCTGAAGGTGCGCGCAAGAATAGCTACTTGTACTATACACTCGGACAGGCAACCTATCTTTGCACAGTATCACCTGTAATCACATTAAAAACATTCTGCTTACGCAATGGTATTCAGACAAATCGCATGTGCACTTAACAGAGCTCTACAGTAGCTGCAAAGAACTGCAAAGCTTCAAAGCTGCAAAGAGCAACAGCTGCGACGCTAATGTTCAAAATGTTGGCTCAAGGGCAGCAAACTCAAAAATACCGCAGTAGCCAGGCCAAACACAGGGTCTGGCGGTAGAACTGCTTTGACTTTGCTAGGTCAGGAACAAACATTGCCGGTGTCGGTCCCAGTGCAGTGTGTGTCGTAATAATGGCATCTCTAAATGGTCTGCATGTCCGTGCAGCCAACTCCGTGTAGATTCATTCTTAGAATGAGTTTATCTTGATATTATTTAGGGCGCCTCATCTTTTCAGGTGAGCTTTCTCATTTTCCCCTTGGCGTCGGGCAAAGAACGAAATACAGAGGTTTTAGAAGTCTTGACTTTAAATGCGTCCTCCGTCAGCCGTTATTTTCATATTTTCTCAACATTGTCACAAGAAATTACAAAAATCGTACCGCAGAAATAGTTTTTTGACAGTCGAGAAAAATAGAATTGGCGACTATTTGAAAATTTCAGTCCCCTTTGGCTCCCATACTCCTCTAATTACGATCCGTTTATTTACTTCAAAGCCCGTACTGCATTCTTGGTGTGAAAATAGTAATTAAAGAGTATTATTGCTCTGCTTTGATATAAAATTACGAGAACAGCAATATCTGAAGCCAGTGACAGGTCTAAGTTGTTTATAGACATTGTGCTTGAGTGCCAAATTGGGACATTTAGCCTTTTATTATCATAAAATTACGAGAACAGCAATATCTGAAGCCAGTGACAGGTCTAAGTTGTGTATAGACATTGTACTTGAGTGCCAAATTGGGACATTTAGCCTTTTATTATCATAAAATTACGAGAACAGCAATATCTGAAGCCAGTGACAGGTCTAAGGTGTTTATAGACATTGTACTTGAGTGCCAAAATGGGACATTTAACCTTTTATATTAGAGCGGCTTGTGGGGGGTGGGCGTGGCACTTTATTTTGTTGCGTCATTATGGGCAGCAAAACAGCGCAAAGTGTAGCCAATGCAGCCTAGTGCGGTGCGTTTATAAAGTATAGCTTTATGCGTTTACCTCTTACTATAAAAAAATTCCGGGAAAGAAAAGTTTACCTCATCTGTGCACCGCAGCGTTCCCCACTGCTTTTATGGTTTGACGTATATGTACGTATGGACGTAATGGATCGCAGCCCTTCAATGTGTGATGGCGAATCTCTGTTGTGAAATTGTGATTTTTTTTTTTTGCAATGTACCTGGTTGGTTCTCCAAACACGTCATTGGTCAGTAGGAGGCCGAGACTGTGTTATATTTCAAGCTCCTGTAACAGAGCGTGTGCTGTTTTACATGCTTTAGCAATTGTGTTAACTAAATGGTCTCAAACTTTTGTATTTTGCATACATGCCGAATGTTCAAAATTTGAACGTGTTTGGGACAAATGTTAAGCCATGCATCGAGACACTGCTTCCTCTGACTTGTGCGCCAGATCACCTAGAGCCTAAACCCAGCGAAAATCGACAGTCTCTTTTATCTACGAATTTAAATGTCAATACTTTAATGTCTACTATGAAAATAAATACGCTGAGTCTGAATGCCTAACGATGCAATTAAAAGTAATATATCAAGCACTTCTAATTCAGATCAGCTATTAACCACCTTGTTAGGCTGCATTTGAAGCTGTCAACGCATGAATTACATAAGGTGTGTACATGAGTAAATATTGAAAGGCAAATAGTAAGTTTCTACAATGTAAATCTCTCCTTTCGTTTTATAGGTGGTGTTCAAAGCATTAAACATTGTTTTCGCTTAACTTACTATTAACCCTGCAGGTATACGTGCGCGATGTGGCATTACAGTGAGCTAGGCAGTTAAATCTTCCATTTTGTACCATGGATGAAATAAAGTCTTAAGTTCAGGGCGTAGAAAGAAGTGAACGCGAACCAATGAAGAAGCGCGACCTCAAGCGGTAGCTAAAACAAGCAGAGATATAAAAAACAGCATTCGAATAAACTTATAGAACCAAGCTGACCAGATAAACGGATACAAGAAACAACAACGGGAACAGTTTTTTCCTTAACAAGTTCTAACTCTTCTTTAATTATGCGTAGAAGATGAAAAGACATTAAGAAAATTATGTATGTAAAGAAAAATATTTAGAAAAGCAAATGAATACTTCTTGCTCACTGCTCAGTTCTTCTTTACGGTCATTGCAATGATGACAATGGTGGTCGTGATAGACCTATGGCAACAAAAGAATCGCTAGTCGGCTGAATAAAATGCTCTCTCCTATGCAGCTTTGTCTTGAATGAGAAACAGCAAAATTGTGAGTGTCATTCACTTCTGTTTGTGCTTGGGGCAAGAAAGAACCTTTGAAAAACCTTGTAAGCCTAAAGTTAGCGCTCCGGATTCAAGACTATGTAGCTTGGTATTGACGCGAGAATGAGACTACTATATTACCGCCATATTGTTTTTAGTAGCGTACCTGGCAACTAAACGAGCTCCCTAAAATCATTTTCATTGCATTTAGAGCTATAAGTGCCAAAAAAATATTCATACCCAACAAATCTAGACGCAATCATTTTTGAACCCAATTTTGGCATATATTGTAAGATTTCACTGCAAGAATCTATATATCAGCAGACCAGCCGTCGGCAGGCTTGAATGCTTTTGCTATTAATGTTTTTGCTTTTGTCAAAAGCGCTAACCAGCGGTTTTCTATCACAGCTTTAACTGCAAGATGAGAGTGATTGAATCACTCTAAAATAAAGATTTTGTTCCAAATTGGAAGACTCGACCGTTACCTTCGATATTTCCATAACAATGCCTTAAAATATTTAAATAATAAAAATTTTTGCCCAAGAATATTGGACATGTAAGAGCCTCTTTGATCCAGAACGACCGAAATAAGAGTCCTATGAAGCGTAATGCTTGACTTAACAACGTGCGATGTGAGGGAACTAACCCTTCGATATGATCGTACATGCGCACCATCAAGACGGCCGCCAAGGACACGGATGCCCCCGTTACGAAATCAACCTTGCTCCCCGTTTCGATGTGGGAGCCTTAAACGCACAGCCAATAGGAAAAGGGGAACATAGAAAAACTAAAGAGTAGAAAACATCGCCACAAACACACAAAGGACGCTAGCAACAGTCGGCGTCACTTTTGGTCCAACCGCCGCTGTGAGAATGAATAAAGCAAAGGGCACGATAGGGAGGAGAAAGGAGATTAAGGAGGAGGTAGGTGGTTTCGCGTGTAACAATGTCGAGCTGGGGTCGGCTTTGTTCGAAAAGGTCATGGGACGCGTGAAGAGAGGGAAGTGTAAGGAGATTTCAAGGGCGCATCCCGCTCTCGAGAGTTTGGTTACGACATGTGCCTTGCTCGCTGCGAGCTCGGTCGCAGTTGGGTGCTTCTCGCGGAGGCGCGGAATGAGGAGTGTAAGAAACTTCATGGAAGATCTATTTTCGTACTTCTGGAAGAGCGTTGGCTTCATTTATATACATATATTGTGTAATCCAGCAAAAAAGAAATCTTGGCATGGTCAGTTGTAGCAAAAACGTAGACCAAATGAACAATTTATTTGATGTTTCGACCGCACAGCGGCCTTCGTCAGAATGTTCTTTGTCCGACGAATGCCGATCCACGGTTGAAAGTTTAATAAATCGTTGCATACGTCTACGTTTTTATGTATACATACATACATACACACACACACATGCATACATACATACATGCATGCATGCATACATACATACATACATACATACATACATACATACATACATACATACATACATACATACATACATACATACATACACACACACATACATACATACATACATACCTGTTATGTAGTCCACCCCCTGGTCGGCAGGGGAGAAGCCTGCCGCAAAACTGGCTTCAGACAGACAGACAAACACTGAAAGGCTAAATGCGGGGAATGGCCACTCTAAGTGCTAGCGCAATAAATGTAATCGAATGACTGACGCGGAAATCTACTTAGCACCATAAAAGCCTTGGCAGCTTGAAGATGTGTTACCTGTGTGTATTCCAGGGCGTAAAAAGTCCCGATACGCGCCCCATAAAGCACTTTCACACGCGTGCTGTGCTGTAGAGTTCGTGCAATTGTTCATCACAACCATTGCACGTGCTACCTGCAATTTACTTACGTTGTATGTTCACTCGCAATTTTTGTTGTGTTAATAAAAATGTATCAATTGTAGCTGCTCTGCGCATTATCTTTATTCTGATACCACAGTAAAACTGGCCTTGTGGTCGGATAGCTTAAAAGGGCTCCAGGTATAATAAACCGTCCTATGCTGAAGAGTAGAGGGCCAGTTCATTGCTAAGTTCGGGGATTGCGTGAAGAGCGCCGCATGTGAGCCCGGACGTACCCGGATGACCGACGCACTCTGGAGTAGCGTAAGCCGTACATGCACAATAGGACAGGTCGGTGGTAAGCAGATGGTCCTCAAAACAGGAGGGTTTTATGGCGGTGCGGCCCAATGGCCAAGGACTGGCGTCGTGAGATGGTAGAGTTCATGGTAGAGAGCGCGCTTGATTGGCTGCGCTCCTTTCAGACAGCGCTAGAGAAGACCCACCGAAAAGCGCAAACAAGGCTTCGCGTCAGTGACCGCGTCGAGTATTTGTTCGATAACACCGACGAAGCACACTAGGCGATGCCATTGCGAGCGCGAGAAACTTTTTGCTTTTCCCAGCCAGGCCGCGACACTTCAAAGTTGTGCTTCGGTTGCGTTTTGTGAGAAATATTGGGCTGTGCTCTAAATATGTCGATGCCCCGGTACTCTTTTAAGTGCGATGCGTCTCTCATCCGATGAGTCGAGGCTTCCCGCATACAGAACAGCCTCTGCGGTGCGTCAGTGGTTATGGCGCTTAGTTGCCCACCCGAAAGACGCGGTTTCGATCCCGGCCGCGGCGGTCGAATTTCGATGGAAGCGAAATTCTAGATGCCCGTGTACTGTGGAATGTAAGTGTACGTCAAAGGAATCCCAGGTGTTCAAAATTTCCGGAGCCCTTCACTATGGTGTGCCTCATAGCCTGAGTCACTTTGGGACGTTAAAGCGTCATAAACCAAACTAAATCATGCACAGAACCCGAAGGCCTAGCTTTCACGCCGTGCCAAGTTTGACGCTGACCTTAGTTTAATGCAATCACGCAGCATCTTGTCGCTCAAGTTTTTAGAGAAGAGACCATCTGATACTTCTCATTGCATGGGAGCATCTTAGAAGCAATTTAGAAAGACACGTTTGACAGTGCGGAGGTATATTATTAGGTTCAGTCTGTCGGCGAAACCCTGGTCGTGTTTAACGGGGAAATATACTGTGCTTAGCTATGCTGCTGGCGATGCTAGTTGTCTTCTTTTTCTTAATATCGGAGAAATATCGACTTATTTTCAGAAAAAAATGGTGAATGGGAATATTTAAGATGCGTGAAATATTAAGCTACGATATTTTCATATCTTATGAATGAGAACAGAACGCGGCGCTGCAGTGTGACTTCTCGTATTAGTCATATATCAGCCCATATACGAATAGCACAAAATAATCTTCATAATTTCATGGAAGCAAAAAAAAAAACATGATATAATTTGTTTGTTTTTAAGGTTGTACACCGTGGGCTTTTGGCAAAACATATTTACGACGGAAAAATTCCTGTATATACTTATTTAAAAACAGCCATGGCTTGTAATCTTTCGCGAATAACGGACTGATCACGATGGTTTTCCGAAAGTTATTGGTTAGTATCCGGCAAAAAATGGGCTGCCCAAAATAAAAAGCGAACCAAGTGAGAAATAGTGCTTGCTTCCGATTTATTTGCGAACGAAAAAAAATGACAAATCGGTAGCTAAAGTATGCCTCTCTGGCTGGTCAGTAACTCATCTCAGCCATAAAGCTGCGAGAAAGACCGGTACATGTAAATAAGGCACACAAACACACTGCTACCGACTGTGCAGCTTGGATATGCGCACAAAATAGAAATGGAAAGCATCAATGCACGCGGCAAGGTGTCGGGCATTTGTGACTATAAGTAAAGGAAAACATTTCTGTAGCAGTGTAATGTTCCTGCAGAAAGCAGTGCAGCTGATGTAGGACACTTCAGGACTCACAGGAAAGAAGCGAACACTCAATTAATCTTGCTAAAATGCTTGCAACCTCTGCGGCCGAGCACCTAGCAGTACTTGCTGGGAGAGTGGCCTGCTGTATAAACGATTCAAGGAAGGAGCTTACGGTACTTTTTCGTGCGGATATACTGGACACACAGACACAGTACATGCTCCACACTCTCGGTTATGCCAGAAATGAAACAGTCCGGGAGTCCGCTATTCTAAATAAATATAAGCACTTCCACGTGAAAGCGACTTCTAAATAGAGTCTGTGCATAGATAATTAAGGAGGGCGCAGAACTCCACGCGGGACCAAAATTTTATTGCCGGATCTAGTTGGTTAGGCGGATGTGCCGAGTGTGTGGCTGGGCCAGTATCTCGCCGTCGCACTCCTCATAAATTCCGAAAGAAGGCAAGTAGTTTCCGGTCTTGAGAAATGCACATCTCTACGGAGGCCATTGCAGAGGGCGCTCTGTGCTCCAGCATCGACCCTCTCATTTCCTTCGAGCCCGCTGTGTCCAGGGATCCACTGAAACACTGTGTGGCGGCCTTTTTCTCGAGCAGATGAAAGAAGCGCAGTGATCTCTAGCACCAGAGACTAGTCGGCGGTGTGGCGTAGGAAACGTCCTGAACATTGTATCGCAGTTTTTGAGTCTGTGAATATTATGCACCACTCTTGAGGTGGTTCCCAACAGATGTGTCAAATCGCTTCCCGAAGAGCTGCAAGCTCAGTAGAGGTTGATGGTGAATTGTGTTTTATAACAAATTTGAGAGCCATTTCCTGAGTGGGTATCACCACAGCTGCTGTTGATGCCATTAGTGACACAGATCCCTCAGAGTTTACGTGAACGTAGTTCTGATATTCTGCCCAAATGTACGGCAGAGCAAGTTGCCTCATTGCGCTGACTGGTACCATGGATATCTTTGGTGTGCCAGGAAAATGCAGGCTTACCCACCCCCTACGGTGGCTTGACAGGCTGACATGGAAGGGCCTAGCCTGATGGCATTTGAGACTGATGACATCGAAGTGCACTTGAAAACTGCCGCCAGGCCGCTCATTTAGAATCGCCGTAACTGGATGACAACGGTGTCGGGTTATTAAGCATAAATACACACGAAGTGATTGACAGGTATATCTATATTCGGTGGGCACGTGCTTCCTAAATCGTGCCTTTGATGGAGGTGCACAGTGGCAATCTATGGCTTGCTTTGAGCGCCTGCGCTTCAATGCTCCCTAATGACTGCAAGCAAGAAATCCTCTTATTAGAGTGTACTGGGAGGCTGTATCGAATATAGATTATGAACAAAGTCAAGGAAACTCTTAGTAAGGAGCGATCCATAGTGCCCTAGTTGATGCCTGTTACGAAGTGAAGGACATTGGAATAATTAGTCTTTTTTTTAGAATATTGGTTTGCCTCGACCATGAAAGACCGCGGTTAATGATAATATCCAAGAATCTCTGGTGCGATACATAAGCTCTGTTTGTATTGTCCGGTAGTGGAAGACAAATTCGCGCTTGAATGCGACCACAGCGCCCTTATCGGCTGCTAAAACAAACTTTGACGCCGTAGGCACCTCCATGTAGATGACACAGGTCGTTGCAATCTCGCACGCATTCGTGAGCGTGTCGAACCAGAAGCGCAGATCCAGATGTAGTGAGCATATGCACTGATGTGCACGTTAGCTGATAGTTCACTCACTCCGAACTAATCAATACAACGTTCATTATTCATCGTTGATAAGGTCTGGCTGAGGACTTCTCTCTATGGAACTGCACTGCTGGCTTGTCGACGATCGACGAGCAGACTCTCCATCAAGCGTTGACATGTAAACCGAGCGGCCGCAGAAGAAGCTCATAGTCGACAGACAGAGACGGCCGCTCACACTCAAGCTGTTAGGTGCACCAAGAGTGGCGTCATATAGTTGGTCTGCTTTTGGTTTTACTGGGTTTAACCTCCCAAAGCTACTCAAGCTAATGGGACGCCTTAGTGGAGGGCTCCGGATAATTTCGCCCATCTGAGATACTTTACCGTGCAATGTTTCAGTACTCTAGCATTCCGCCTCCATCGCATTGCGACCGCCGCAGCTGAGGTCAAGCACGTGTCTTCCGTGTTGGCAGCCGAGCACCATGATCACTAAGCACCATAATCGCGGCGCATGCTTCATAATGGACGCTGCCGTAAGTCCCTTTGATGATCAAGAAGGCAGCCGCTACGGTTCGCCGGAGACGTTTTCTATGCTCCACTGTCTCAACGATGTCCTTGACGCTGTCCATTAAGGACCGTGCAAGCAGAAACCCGCTCATTATGTCCAAAGAAAGGAATTGCTCTCTAGAAACCACTCGAGCCTCGCAGCACCATACCTTTTCAAACTAGACTTGATAGTGCAACTGACCGATATGAGATAAGCTCTTTAGGAAAGTTTCCGGGCTTTCAAAATGGCTACTAGGCGGTTGGTGAATAACACTGTAAATAAGAGCCAAGAATTACTGGACAGAACAACTATCAAAATTTTAACGAATAAATGACTTATGGTTGATGGGTACAGGAGATAAACTTATAATTAGAGAATAAATTGCCGAAAAAGATCTGAAATAAGAATTATATTATGCTCCTGTTTTGGCGTTGTGCTGGACTTAGAAGTGCAAAGCTGTGTCAGGTGTAGCGACGAAGGGCGGAAAGGTCTAAAATTGATTGGGAGATGGGTCAGCTAGTGAGGAACAGCATTTAAAGCATTTTGTTGCAAAAGAGCACGCAGGCTAATAGACGTCATATAATACTCATTACCTGGAAAAGACAACCTCAGCATAAATGCGAGAAATGACAGTTTTACCAATATAATCGAATGCGCTTAATCTCTTGCGCGTACAAGGTAGCCGCTAATTGAGTCAGAGCAGGGTTAGAGCTTAATGAGCCAAGAGCAGGGGTTGGTTTTAAAAACGGTACTCGACGTCACACGAAATTCACGCCATCAGTTAGTTTATGGCGGAATCAGCGAGACATTGCCAAGCTGATATACAGAGCATGAACAGAATACCAGAAAGAATTTAATTCAATAGAAACACCGGCAGTAAAGCACACATTCCGCAGCCGGGTTGTAGAAGACGTATATTTAGAGGCGCTGAAGATTATCTTTTGGTGCTGCGCGACGACACGATCCCACCACAAGAACAGTGGCGGGGCTGCTATCCAGATGATTGCCCGGCTATCTGCGCGGCTATTCACTGCATATATACATGAGGCATTCGGACCCTACTGAAAAATGTATATAGGTTTGAACGGGTCAGGAAATAGGATTATGGCACATTTGGTTTGGCTTTATAGGATGGAGGTCCCAACGCGGCTCAATCTATGAGGGACGCCGTAGTGGAGTGCACCGGATAATTTCGAATACCTGGGGTTCTTAACGGGCACTAACTATGCGCAGTACACGGAATTTTCACATTTTTCCTCCATTGAAGTGCTACCGTAATGGGCGGGTTCGAACCCACGACTTCCATGCACTGTGTGATGTAAGTGCACGGTAATTAACCACGGGTAATGGTAGCTATACGGAGCCCTCCACTAAGGAGTCACTCAAAGGCTGAATCGCTTTGGAAGCTTCATCCGATAATGTTAAACGAAATGTGCTAGAATCCTATTTGTCTCCTATTCAAACCGGTACACATTTTTAAATAGGGGAGAGAAGGACGGGAAATAAGTGGGGATAAAGCTAATGCTGACCACAGAAAATGCCTCTCATTTCTTGATGATATTGCCCGTCTTAACAAATGGAGGAAGCAATTATAGTCCATGAGAGAACCACATGCATTTAATATAAGACCGTAAGATAAGAATACAATGAATAAATTCAATATTATAAGTACCGGAGAATACTTTCGCAGGCGAATAGCGGTAGTTAAGTCGGATGGAGCAGAAACTAACCGAAACTAAAGGCTACTTGTAAAGCTCGAAGATAGATTAGAGTATATCGGAGACAGCTATAAGAGAAAATTACGGGCAACGTGACAGTCCTGATGAACGCTAGCTGGTTAAGCAACAAAAACCGCGTTAAAATTTTAACCAATATCAAGAAGAAGTTGGCCGTGTAGTGCTAAGGAAAGATAACCGACGGTCACTGAGGGTAACGGGGTGGACTCCAAAAGAAGGTAAGCGTAGCAGTCAGTTGCAGAGGTTCGGTGGGTCAGATCAGATTACATAGTTTCTGTGATTAGACAACCACTGGTTGCGCAGTCCGAAGTAATTTTATATCCATGGAAGAGAAATGAGGGCAAGCGACGCTTATGGCGATAATGATGGAAAGTATGATGGTTATTTTCCATGAAAGAAGATACGGATGGCAGCGTGCTTGTTCAACTGAAGTCTGTGTGTATGTGAGAATGAACCCGAGTGTGGCTGATTCAAAACAGCTGATTTTTTTTCCGTCTTACTGGTGAGTTAAGAGAAAAGCCAGTTTCTGATATCATTTTAGGCAAATATTGCCGCGAAGTCGAGAAACAGCCACCACATTGGCAACCAATGCTGCCCTCTACACTTGACATGGCTGTATGTTTTTTCTTAATAATAATACACTGACCGTCTTAGTTATTTTGAAGTCTGTCTTATATAACTTGAAAAAACTAATGTCACATTACTGGTGGCAGAAATCGAGTGGAGGGTCTTCGTCTAAGTGCTGCTTTTGGCTCTGTAGGAGAGATTTAAGCATATGATAATAGTCTTTCACCTTGTGACTGGAAGCTGGTTCAGGCAGAATAGCCGCAAATGGAAACATTTGAGGAAACTAGAAAACAAAGTTTCAAGAAAGTACTGCATACTTGAAAGTAATATTACTGAGAGGGCGTGAAACAGAACTGTTTTGACCACACAATAAATTCACTGACCCAACTTGAGCTCATTAACGAGAATCTAGGCATGACTTCAGACGTGGAAAGGAGGCAGTATAAAATAACTTCAACCATGTGGAGTCTTCGGAGTTATCTGCAAACATTCTAAATCTTCCGCCTCTTGTTTATCTTAGAAATTTAATTAACGGCTCTTGCAGTTCGGATTGTAAAAAAAGCCTTTTGTTTATCCTGATAAAAAAGAATTATGGCTTGACAGTTCAGCAAGCAGCCCGATTAGAGGGCGATGATAATTCATAGTTTCGCTTTTACGACCTGCAGAACACTTTTATGCTCGGTTAATGGCAGCAACGTCTTACTTCTTCGTTAAAAAAAACGAAAACCAAATCATCACAAAACCCCAACTAGTTCTTTCTTGCACCTGCGCTAGAAATCCCAGGGAGCGAAAATAATTTTTTCAAATGCACAGTTTATCTGACGTCATAAATTATCCAAGCCTCCTTTGGACTCCAGATATTACAAGTTGCAAATGAGTTTCTGAATAAGTGGAAAGTGCCCGTCATAATTTTATCCAATGATAGCTGAGAAGGAGATTCATGAAACTCTGTCAGGTGCAGGTATTTTGTGACTGTAATCTTTTTTCTGTTTGTGCGTACGCTCTTCCGCTGCTGTTGTGATCGGCTGCTGGGGCTATACGCCCCGGCAGAGAGCGCAGGGTAGTTATGTAGCATCAACGCAGCTTTTTGCATTGCCTTCTCTCTTTTTTTTTTGCTCATATAAATTTGAGAGAGTTAATAAAAGAACTTCATTCCCCCATCATTCATCAAGTTGGGTCGATAAAGAAGTCGAATTTGGTAAAAAGTAATCCTCATTAGTCTCTGCGTGCGTTCGGCACCCACTACGGAGAGCATGGTTTGAATTCTACGTAAACTGCCCTGAATTGATCAGCCTTATGTTCTTGCCTGTACATCACCCAAATTAAAGCCTTTATCGGCTAACTGATACAGATAATTCTATCGCGAATCGTGTTTAATGGTATTTTATCATCGACGTTCCAAGTGCGGTTACTCAAGCGAGTGCTCTTTAACACACAAAATAAGTCACCTTAGATGAAAACAGGTGAACAGAAAGCGGTTAATTCTGGCAGAGGTTGCAGGAATAGCAGAGAGCAGCTTGTATTATTTTCACTGAAGGAAGTATTTGACTGCTCATGAACAGCCTTCTCCGTATTCAAGTGAACCGGAAGTGGACGTGGAGGAGGCCGAACAGTGGCTCCAAAATTGAAATCTTCATACTGTGCGCGCATCCCGGTATCGCGCATTTGCGCGGGACGTCGAGCTGGCCACCAAGATGAGATTTAATAACCATAAGATGGTGACGCCTCAAATTAGCCGGTCCTTGTGTTAAAAATAAGCAGCGATGGCATAGAGATAGAGCGTCTGCCTCGCATGCAAGAGGATCGGGGTTCGAATCCCGGTGTCGCGCAATTCTTCAATAGGCTTGAAAAAAATCCGCGCGTCGATGGAATTGCATAAGCAGGCCTAGGGTGCGGCCTGATCTCAGTGACCACAACCGACAACGCACTCCCTCACCAGAACAGGATTTGGCCACCCTGGTGTAGTACTCGGCCACAACCTTCTATGAACAAACCAATTAACCCTCAGCCCTCAGTCCCCAGCGGCTGCGGAGCAACTGACCAAGGAGGCGGTCAGTCCTGTGACCCAGCGGAGGGTGCTAAGAATTTCTGGCTCCGGAAAGGCCGCCACTGGAATCTGAAATTGGCAACGTTCAACGCTAGAACCTTATCTAGTGAGGCTAGCCTAGCAATGCTGTTCGAGGAACTAGCGGGCATTAAATGGGATTTCATAGGCCTTGGTGTAGTTAGGAGGACAGGTGAGGTGTATACAGCACTATTGGACGGACACATACTGTGCTATCGCGGATTAGAGGATAGACGAGAAGTAGGTGTGGGATTCCTGATTAATCAGTATATAGCTGCCAACGTTGAGAAATTTTATAGTATTAACGAAAGTGCTACATAGGAATGACGTCACGTCAGATTACGGCAAGAGTTATCGCCGCTGTCCTCCTCACACTCCTTCTCTAACCGTTTCGCACAACACCTATATTAACACGCATCAAAGCAATAAACGTTGTCTTGGGACAGCCACCGCTGTGTATGGTGCGGATTCTTCAGAAAGGGTGGCAGATATCGTAATTAGGCTTAATAAGAAGTACAAGCGGAAGGTGGTGGAGGCCTACGCTCCTACATCCAGTCATGATGACCAGGCTGTTGAAAGCGTCTCTGAAGACGTGGAATTGGCAATGAACAAAATAAAATCACGGTACGCTGTGATTTTATTTATCACGGTACAATGCAAAGGTGGGCAAGTAGCAGGCTTGCGACCAGGCGGTAGGCGACTATTGGATATGTTCTGGGAATAGCAGGGGAGAGCTATTAGTAGAGTTCGCAGATATGAATAATTTACAGGTCATGAATACCTTCTTCCGCAAACGAGAGAGCAGGAAGTGGACTAGGAAGAGCCCCAATGGTGAAAATAAAAATGAAATCGACTTCACACTATGCGCTTAACCTGGCATCATTCAGGATGTGGCCGTCCTCGGAAAGGTGCGTTGTAGCGACCGCAGAATGGTAAGGTCTAGGATTAGCTTAGACTTGAAGTAGGAACGGAAGACGCTAGTGAAGAGGAAGTCCATTAAAGAGTTAGCGCTAAGAGGGAAAATACAGGAATTCAGGATATCTCTGCAGAACAGATATTCAGCTATGAGGAACACGATCTTAATGTTCATACAATAAACAATAATCTGACAGCTATCATTGCGGAGTGGGCAGTAGAACTAGGCGGTGGGACGGTTCGACAGGATACCGGCAAGCTTTCTCAAGAGACGAAAAATCTGTTTAAGAAACGTCAAAACGGGAGGTTGTCCAACCCTATAGAGAGAAGAGAAAAAGCCGCGCTATTGAAGGTAATAAATAAGCTCAAGGTAGCAGACATAAGGAAGATTAATATGGAGAGAATGGAGCATGCTTTAAAGAACGGAGGTAGCTCAAAAGCGGTCAAGAGTAAACTAGGCATAGGTAAAAAGCAGATGTATGCGCTTAGAGACATAGAGGACAATGCTATTAGCAATATGGATATGATAGTTAAAGTAGCCGAAGAGTTATACACAAATCTATAGAGTAGCCAATGTAATCACAGCGTTAATGATAGAGACAGTAACGCACAGCAATGTGTCATCCCGCCAGTAACGAAAGAGGAAGTAAAAAAAGCCTTAAGAGCAATGCAAAAGGAAAAAGCAGCTGCTGAGGATGAGGTAAGAGCAGATTTTTGAAGGACGGAGGAGAGATTTGGTTAGAAAAAGTAGCTCGCCTGTATAAGCAATGCCTTATGACCTCCAACCTACTAGAAGCTTCTAAGAATGCAAGCGTAATCTTAATTCATAAGAAAGGAGACGCCAAGGACTTGAAAAGTCGCAGACAGGTCAGCTTGCTGTCCGTTGCCTACAAGGTATTTACTAAGGTAAACAGTAATAGAGTGAGGGCCCTTAGACTTTAATCAGGTAAATGATCAGGGGGCTTTCGTAAAGAATATTCCGCAATATATCATATTCACACTATCAATCAGGTTACAGAGAAATGCGCAGAATATAACCAACCCGTATCCTGTATATATAGCCTCCATTAATTACGAGAAAGTCTTTGACTCACCTGAAACCTTAGCAGTCATACAAGCATTGCGGAGTGGAAGATATATATATATATATATATATATATATATATATATATATATATATATATATATATATATATATATATATACGAACTGCGCAGCTAAGATAGTCCTCAGTGAAGTGAGCAATAAAATTCCAATAAGGAAAGGCGTCAGCTAAGGAAACACGATCTCACCAATGCTATTCGCCGCCTGTTTACTGGAGGTATTCCGAGGCCTGAATTGGATAGAGTTGGGAATAAGAGTTAATGAAGAATACCTAAATAATCTGCGATTCTATGATGACATTGCCTTGCTGAGTCACCCAGGAGATCAACTGCAAATCACGATCAATGACATAGACAGAGCAGTACGGTTGGTCTTAAAATTAACATGCAGAAAATCAAGGTAAAGTTCAACAGTCTAGCAAGGGAATATCAGTCCGCGATTGGCAGCGAGGTGCTGGAAGTGGTAAAGGAATATATCTATTTGGGCAAGTAGTGACAGCCGATCCGGATCATGAGAGAGCAATGAGTAGAAGGATAAGATTGGGGTGGAGCGCATATGGCAGGTTCTCTAAGATCATGAATAGCAGGTTACCAATATCCCTCAAGAGAAAAGTGTACAACAGCTACCAGTACTCACCTGCGAGGCAGAAACGCAGAGGCTAACGAAAAGGGTTTAGCTAAGGTTAAGGACAACACAGCGAGCCATGGAAAGAAAAGTGATAGGTGTAAAGTTAAGAGACCGGAAGCGGGCAGAGTGGGTTGGGGAACAAATGCGTGTTAATGACATCCTAGTCAAAATCAAGAGGAAGAAATGGGCCAAAAGCAGGGCATGTACTGCGAAGGCAAGATGACAGCAGGTCCTTAATGCTAACGGTGTGGATTCCAAGAGAAGGCAAACCTAGGCGGGGTGGAAGAAGATTAGGTGAGCGGATGAGACTAGGAAGTTTGCAGGCATAGGGTGGGCGCAGCTGGCAAAGGACAGGGTTAATTGCAGAGACATGGGAGAGGCCTTTCTCCTGCAGAGGGTGTGGTCAGGCCGATGATGATGATGATGTGTTTCTCTCGTGTACGTGGATTGTCTAATCTTTTGCTCACATCGATCTTCTGTAGTTTTATAATGCACCAACATGGATAAACGGAAGTGTTATTGAAGACGTAACGGAGACGACTAGTTATAAGTAAGGCCATCAACGAACTAGCGGCAAAGAAAAATGCAAGGGTATTCAGCATCTTGCTAGGGGAACAGATATTCTGTTTTAACTGAGGACGATAACCTTAGTGTGGGGGATATCAATGATAATATAACAAATACTAGAGTGTGCTTTAGACACGAGAGGGAAATGAGAGGGAAATAACCCGAAGAATAAGAATGGTGTGGAGCGCATATGGCTGGTTCTGTGAGATCATCATCATCATCATCATCATCATCATCATCATCATCATCATCATCATCATCATCGGCCTGACTACACCCACTGCGGGGCAAAGGCCTCTCCCATTTCTCTCCAACTAATCTGGTTCTTTGCCAGCTGCGCTCCCCCCCCCTATGCCTGCGAACTTCTTAATCTCATCCGCCCACCTAACCTTCTGCCGCCCCCTGCTACGCATGCCTTCTCTTGGAATCCACTCCGTTACGCTTAAGGACCAGCGGTTGTCTTGCCTTCGCATCACATGCCCTGCACAAGTCCATTTCTTCCTTTTTATTTCGACTAGGATGTCATTGACCCGCGTTTGTTCCCTCACCCACTCTGCCCGCTTCCGGTCTCTTAACGTTACACCTATCATTTTTCTTTCCATGGCTCGCTGCGTTGTCCTTTACTTAAGCTGAATCCTTTTCGTCAGCCTCTACGTTCTGCGTAGGTGAGTACAGGCAAGATACAGTTGTTTTACAATTTTCTCTTGAGGGATATTGGCAAACTGCTATTCATGATCTGAGGGAACCTTACATATGGGCTCCACCTCATTGTTATCCTTCTTGTTATTTCCTTCTCATGAACCGGATCAGCTGCCACTACCTTCCCTAAGTTGACGTATTCCCTCAAGAGAAAAGTATACAACACTTGTATCTTACAGATAATCACCTATGGGGCAAAAACGTGGAGTCTAACGAAAAGGGCTCAGCTTAATTTAAGGTCAACGTAGCAAGCTATGGAAAGAAAAATGACAGGTTTAACGTTAAGAGATCGGAAACAGGCGGAGTGGGTGAGAGAAGACACGTGGGTTAATGACATCCTAGTTGAAATCAAGGAGAAGAATTGGGCTTGGGCAGGGCATGTAATGTGAAGACAAGATAACCTATGGTCCTTAAGGGTAACCTATTTGATTCCAAGAGAAGGCAAGCGTAGCATGGGCGGCAGAAACTTAAGCGGGTGGAAGAGGTGAAGAAATTTAAGCGCATACGGTTGGCGCAGCTGGCAAAGGACAGTGTTAATTGGAGAGATTTTAGAGAGGCCTTTGTGCTGCAGTGGGCGTAGTTAGGCTTATGATGATGATGGTGATGATGATACTGTAGACAGAGAGGAGTGTAGCAGGACAAGGTAATCAGGACAAAGACCTGAGTAGTTGCACCAAAGTATGAACGTCTCTATCCCGATATTTAAGATAGAGCTGGCAGACCTTTCCAAGCTCATCAATAAGCGTAAGGTCAACGAAATAAGATTGTATAGCATGGTGATGATCGAGCAAACTCTTGGAAGTGCCAATCACGTGTGTAACAAACAACGATGATGAGAAAGCCCGAGATGCATTCTTAAATGCTACTTCTAAATGATTTGCACCCATAATACATTTATGGGCTATTGGCTTACGACTACAACGTAAAAGTGGGGACGCAAGCATGTTGTGCAAGTCGCCAGTGCTGTTCTGCTCACCGGCTATTTCCTGCAGGCCGGTTAGACAGCTTACAAGAGCAAAAATGCGCTAGACTTTAGCATCACTGATTCTGCTGAAACAAACGCCTAAATTGTGGCTGTTATCTAAGCCTTGAGCAAATATTGAATTGACAATGTAGCACGCTGGAGAGGACGGGAGACCTACCTAGCTGTCTTACAAAACCAGTGCGCAGTTTTATTGTAATCCACTCACGAACCCCGGAGCCTTAGCTCCATGTTTTCGTTGTTGCCTCTGAAGCAATACCACATACCCACCCACGGTGGGAGATTGGCCAGAGTTTGAGCTTTATGTAAGGATACTCAGTACCCTGCATAATTCTTTTCATGCGATCACATGAAGGGTGGCGCTGCCGCTATAGAACAAAATTGCCAAACTCTTGGCCTTTCTTCACCTGTTCACTCAGCTTTAGCCGTTTATCGCTAGAAAATGGGGGGGAGGGGGGCACCCACATGGAGGCTTGTGCAAAAGATAACCCCATCTTGAAGCCCCTGCACTTTGTTGCCGTTACCTCTTTTTTGTTTCAAGGCATCAGCCGTGCTATCAGACGTTTAGCTATCCCTGACATCAGCCGGACAGAAATGCAAATCATGCAAATTACTAACTAAGATTTGAGAATGTCGCGCGGCATCGTTGCTGCTTATTCAGCAGCTCGACGTAAAAATTTTGCTGCACAGGGCAAGGTTAAGCTTGCAGGGAATATATATATTGGATTGGTTCGAAAATCCTTGCAGAGCACTATGCGACGGCTGTCGGAAGTGTTATATCGAACAGCATGGTCACGATTCATATCAAGTGGAAGCGTAAAATTTTGTGCCCTTCAATGAAAGACCTTGTTCTAGAATCGGCAGGTACAATTTTCTTAGGTTGTGCCAAATCTAGTTGGCAAAACTTATTCTTCCAATGCATCAGGATAGTAGGCATTGTGAACCGTATTGCCCAAACGCATTCAATGAAGCAGGATTCGCTGCAGAGCAACTACTTTATGGCAGCCTCGAGTGTTAAGTTTCGGTACCAACGTTCATATATTGTGTGCAGAACGTTCCACTCTGCGTCCGAATATACGGTTGCTGATAAGAATTTGCGAAGGCTTGTTCAGGACATTGGGCCATACAGTGAAACATTTGATGCTTGGCAATGTTTGAAAAATTTATAGTGTGCAATCTGTTGATTTTTTTTTTGTGGAGAGTTTGTATCGTCCTTTCATGTCCAGCTCGACGTCGGGGCTGTTCTTAAGGGCTGGTTTTAGAGTGAAACCATCCCAAACTTTTCACATGCACGACCAATGTACTGAACGCAATGCCTTTCACGTACAATGAATTTTATGTACTGGAGGGAAAAAAGTGACAGGAGAAATGTCTCGAATGTCCATAAGCCTATGATATTTCACTATTTGCGTAACAACAAAATTATCTTTTTGTATCTTGTAAGAAGCAACACACCAGATAGTTGCACAGACATTTCGAGGGGGAGTTTATTTCGGAAGACGGCATAAAAGCTTACCCTTCAGTTACATGAAAGCATATGAGCCTGCTTCAAACAATACATATTACCTACGGACTTCACAGTACGCAAAAGCACTACCTTCGATGCATAAATTTTGCAACCTGAATTGGACCTTGGGCAAAGAAAAGTCCGTAGCGAAGATAGATTTGCATGTCCGTCGCAGAACGACAATACTCTATAAGTGTTAGCACACTCAAGCGATTGATTTAGGAACAAAGCGACTCATTCTGAAGATAATTGAAATCAACATGTGGGCTTTAGTAAAACTATGCAAACGCAAGTATGTATAACGCCGCTAACATTTTTGTATCACCTCGAACTATAATAGGCCAAGCATTGCTAAAGTTATTTCCAAATGTCGACGTCTACATTGCGTACCTTATGCTGCACCTAAGTTTAGACCTTCATCACACTTTGAAACGGCAGAAAAGCAAACATATTTGATGAACAATGTGAATGACCAGGCAGCTCATTGCATTCTGACAGAACAATGTTTGCTTTTTGCTGAAGAGGTTTCGTAACTGAGCGCTAACATCGTTTTTTTTTTCTAATAGCAGCTCTAAGAAAATGAGGAACGATATTCTGATTTTGTAGATAAATAACTGCGCTGAGTATCTGACAGAGCATGAAAAATATGTAATGAATAAAGGTGGTAGGAATGCATTTGCCTTTTGTTCTTGGTTTGACGCAACATGAACCGCTCCACCAAAATTTTCTTCAGTTTTTATTGCAGTGATAGCAATACAGCCTGCGTTAGTGGGTCGATATATGAAAAGAATTCTTTTTCAGTGTTTTATATCCTTCTTTTCTTAACTGCGTGTGGCGATGCAATACCCAGTTATAGATCGCAAGCTCCACCACTGGAGCGAACGGCACTGCTGACAGCTTTCCTCCGCATAAGGGACGACGTGGCCGTTCTCTTTGTTGGAGGAGCGGGCGCTCGGCATAATTTCCACACATTAAATGACGTAGTTCACGTTATTGTCTGTATTTTCCCGCCACTGAAATTTTCCGTACTGCATATTTCGTTATTAGCTCGAAGCGGTAACAGCGGCATTCTGATATCCTTATGCCACGGATATTTATTGGCTCTCAATGCGACATTGGTCAGGCGCGGATAGCGGCTTCGAGAAAACTTGAGCAGCTTCTTTCCGACCAGGCGCCGCCACGAGCGAGTGAAGTTTAGCTTCCCTTAGCACGATCGAGGTTATGAGCTGTCTATCGGCAGAATGAAATATTCTCGAACTTTCTCAAATAGTCGACGGCGCGCGCTGGTGGGCGGGACTCCTTTCGCGACGCGCCGGATTTCTAAATGTGGGCTGATTTTAATGACAATAAGACTTTAAAATTCTTTATATTAAAGGGTGCAAGAAATTTTTGAGGCCAAGAACTTCGCTTTCGTGTGTGATAATTTGTCCCCTTGCTAAGAGGTCGCTCAGATTTCATTCATGTCAGCACACGGTAACCTTATGTACAGCACTGCTCACTCCTGTGTGAACTTCACTGAGATCCAGCCCGAGAGTATCCAAGGCCTATCCCGCACCAACTAGCCCAAACTGCCACCTTAGTCAGCTTCGAAGCAGAATCCATTCACTATCGGATCTCTTCGAGCATGCCTGAGATCATTGAATGTTACAAGCGCGTTTTATAACTCCTTTGGTAGTCTTTGTTTTTAAGGATGCCACAATGTTTTAAAGGTGAACAACTTTTCAAACAGGGACAGAGAAAAGAGAATCAGAAACAGTATAGCCAAACTCGTGGCTTGTTTTTTATATTTCAAATTTTTTATTGATGGCAGTATATCGTTTGATTCATCCCGAGAGAGTGTGACTCATCTAGCGTGTTGCTCTAGGTGCCAATCAATCGCTCGCTAAGCATAGCTCTCACGCTGAGGGAATGATGATATTCGATGACTTTCAGGTCAACTTACCCAAAGTGTTTTTCAACGTTCCGTGCAATGCGTAAAGCAAAGGCGGCTAATAGGCTTCGACATACAGACAGACTACTTCCTTTCTACACTTGTCAGCGGACTGCTGAGAGCACTTGTCAATGCCGGTGCCGCCGGGCATCCTTTCTTCTGCGGCCTAACCCAATAAAGAGTTAGCTTCGTGGTTCAAGCCAATCTATGTTCTCTTGTGTTGTCATAGCCAATAGACGTATTTTTGTACGTTCCTTGCAATTATAATAACCCAGCCCACAGCTTAACAGAAACGAGGCGAAAACGCTCAGGACGCTTGATTGCGTAACGCATCAAACGCTGTTGCTGCGTAGATAATTAAATAGAATAAGAACCACTGTGCGGTAAAGGTACATAACTGCATTTGCCTTTAAACAGTGCTCAGAAGCAGCCATGCAGTAAGCCCGGGAATGTGCCAGAGACCAAGAACGAACTAAGGACCGCCACGGCGACGGCAGGACAAGCATTATAAGCTTGACTATCGTGTTCCGGTGTGGACATGAAAACGTCTAGGTGGCAGTCCTGACAAGTAAACACCTATCGCGGTATTTCGTAGCATACAAGGTCCTTCAGTGACTAGGTTAGATGGATTTCAAAGCCGTCGTCGACAGAAAGACAACATCCGAGAGACTCCACACGTAATTTCGGAAATGGTACATATCATACTGATAAAGCTCTATTGCTTGCGCCTTTGGACGCTAGTGTTTCAGTTCCTAACTTTTTTTTTACTGCGCTACTTTTCGTGCTAAGCATTGTGGCGGTGTTTATTTCAAAAGAAGGATGGGCGGTCGGTAAACCCAGGATAATTTTAATGTTGGTGGATGCGGATTGATCGCCTTTTCACATCGCTTTGCATGCGAGGAGCGAATAGGGCCTGTAATTTCTAATGATTTATTCTTTTTCATTTTAGTTTCTCACCCACTGGGTGCTGCACACGGTAGCGTAGACCGCTGGAAAGAGCTTAGGCTTCTCATGCCAGAAACGCACGAATGGTGCCGCTTGCTTGAAAAATATGTCGCATGCCCAAGTTGCACTAGTGATAGACACGCAGCCATCTTGTGCTGCGGCAGCCATCAATAGAGTACGGCAGCCATGAAGTGCTTTTTGATCAACTGTTTTTTTTTTTTTGAATATCTGCTGGTTGAACGTGAGCGAAAGAGTTGTTATCATGGAATGGGCAACGTTATCAAACATTACTTTCTAATCAGTCTTGACCAAACACACTTGATGTACTGTCGTTCATTAAGAAACATGTCTGGAAAGCTTCGTTCTTGTTTGAACGCGACATTGGCGTTTCGATAGTTGTGGGTTGCTTTGGGGGCACAGTATTTGTAATATACAAAGCAAACAATATGTACTCTAACTGGGCTTTTCTGTTCTTTGCGGTTGGAAGTGCAGTTGTTATAATATTGTGCAGCTCTTAAATTAGACAATATCAGATGTCTGCAATCTGAATTAATAAATTTTTATACCTGGAATACTTGAATCATTTATTTCACTGCGGGAATTGAATTCACAGTTGCGGAACAAGACTTCCTCAATACTTGCCGTTTAAAGCACCCTTCATTCTCAGTTAAAAAACAAAGCCATAAAGTTCGTGCAAAAAGGACACCTCACGATGCAAAAACAATTTAGTTTGTTCGGGATGATGCTTTTGATCACACATTTCTTTCCCTCTTCTTAAAAATTGGTTGCAACTTCAACGAACGCTAGAATTTTCACGACCAATCAGTAGTTGTTTCTTGGTAGGGGAATAAAGGCAGCGGGGACTAAAAATGTAGGGAAGCATGCCTAAAACCCCTTACCCAAAGACACGGTGGTGGTTCAGTGGTTATGGTGCCCGGCTGCTTAAAAGAAAGACGCGGGTTCGATCCCGTCCGCGGCTGTCGCATTTCGATGCAGGCGAAGTGATGGAGACCCGTGTACTCTGCGATGTCCGTGCACTTTAAAGAACCACAGGTGGTCAAAATTATTCGAAACCCTCCTCTACGACGTTCCTCGTAGATGAGTCACTTTGATACGCTAAGAAAGATAAAACCAAACCAATACTTTTTACGCCCCCCCCCCCCCAACCTATAAAAAAGAAGAAAAAAGAAAGAGAATGAAGAACGCAAAATATAATTGATCAATATTGCCTTTATGCATTATAGGCGTGAAATGTTTCCAAGAAACCTAACATCATCCATTTTCTTTCTCGCATTATCTTGGGGACATAGGAAAATGAGCGAAAATGTGTTCCTCTCTATTCGGACAACGACACGAAGTATACGAATTGCGTAAACTTTGAGAGAGGACTTTTCTTCTGCGTTCATAGTGGACGAAGAACTGTTGCATTGTTGTTGTTTATATTTATACGCTTTACACACGTGCTGCTTCCTAATGTTAGCTGAACACTTTTGACATAAAAACGCCCAAACCAGCTACATTATTTCTTTTTCTTCGCATGAAGAAAAATAGCATCCATTGCACGCCTGCGAATATCCCGATCTTAGATTCAATATAAATCTGGTACTTAAACTGTTCGGCATGTTTTCCCGATAAGTATAATCGTTATGGGGCTTCATATAGATAGAGTACGGGCAGCAAGGTAATATGATCGCATGTAGGAAAACAAATCTTCACAATCATGAGAGTGCCAAATTCGCGACGATAAGCTTATTTCTAGGCTTGACCCCTGATTTGTTTTGCTATTCCTTTCTTTCTGTTTCGACGTCACTACACCATATGTTACAGGCGCACTTGTGGTTCCTCTTGGGCTGAGTAACTCATTTAAATATTGTTTTCGTTGCATGTTCAGCCATTCATTGTAGTTACTACACTGTGAACTAGAACAATGAGGACGACACACTGGCAAAAGCTGTTGTCCCTCGCAAACGACCTCATCTCTGCTGCGTACAAGTTGCGAGATGTTTTGACGTGTCAGCCACTTCTTTTCAGCCACGTGTGTCATGGGCACACAACAGCACGACGTGGGCTTCATTTGTCCCAGCAATAAGCCCTTAAGAAAATGCTTCTCTCTCTGATGGCACCCAAGAAAAAATGCCGTTCGTCACCCGTCTGTTTACTAAATGGGATGTAAATGCAGTGAGCTCAAACTTTGCTTATACAAGCAATACCGCGCACCCCGTAATGTCAAAGGCATAGATAATGATGATGAAGATGTCCGCAGGGTGAATGGCACGTACCTATGGCGGGGGTACGTGCCCAGAACTATCAGAACAGCGAATTCGCTTTGGAAAGAACTTCGTGAAAGAGATGATTAGCCTACAGTTCCATTAATTTTGTTTCTTGCGATGACTACGCCGTCATTTGCAATTAGGCAGTTACCAGCGAGGAACTTTATTTCCCAGGAGAATGTTCCAGCCAGCAAAGCAATTCTTCTAGTGTAAAATTGGGTTGCGCAAAAGGAACATTCACGTTAGAGAAGACTGTGAATGTTCTTTTTGCGCAACCCATCTTTGCGCTACTATGAACCCATTTACCCAGCAACTCATCTTGATGAACCAATTCTTCTGTTTACCTCAAGAACGATTCAAATAAGGCAACAGTTCGTTGCTTAAAGAGTCATGCGTTTTGCCGCTAATGAGGGTTGAGCAAAGAAAAAAACAATCCTTCTAAAACGTTAGTCTGGTTTCTGCCACGTCTCCAAATCTACTCATTTCAGAGTGGACTCGTCCTTTGCAGAGCGACGAAGCGACAGATTCGAGTTGCGGTGAAAACTGATTCCCAGACGACATCCAAGACCGCCAGATCAAGGAATAGATCAGGTGAGGACACGGTTGTCTTTTCTTTTTTGTGATGCGGTGGAAGAATGATTTGCTGAATACAGCTTGTGAGCCCGAATACTTCACGAGCCCAGTAGCGCAATACGCGGCTTATACACGAGGCGTATCTTATAATGCTCGAAACTAAGGTCTCGGCGACAATGCAGGCCAGAAGGCCAAGAAGAATGCGCAAAAAATTGTGAGCTTTTTATTCATATCTTATAGTACACACACTCAACACAGATATGTGAAGATGCTTTCAGACCAACTTTTTTGGATTTTACACGTCAGATATGACTCTATATAGGCTCGCATCACGACGAAGGGCTCAAGTCCTGTGTTACCATATCAGTCGGCTGTGTTATCATATTGTTCAATCAATCCATTCAAAACGAGCCATATGTTTCGACTGCAATTAGAGATTTCAGTATATCACGCCGTTTCGCTCTGTTTTAGGGGCGTATTTGAGAAACATTCGACAGGGTACTTTTACCTTCTGGTGGCGGTATACATGAACTGTAAGCTGGAAAGAAACCTTTTATGTTTCTATTTCTTTTCTACAATATTCGATCAAAGCTAAATCTGAGTACAAATTAAAACAAACATCCTCAAATGCTCCTTAAACCCAGTTCATTCTCAGGTTTTACGGGGGCCAGTAGACAGCTCCGTGGCAATTGAGTATCCGGCTGTCGTCATAGTGTTGGAAGGGTTGTAACTAATACCTCACATCCAGGAGCAGTAAAATGAAAGGCTGAGGTAGGTGGTGCTGGTTATGCATGCTTAGAGCGCGAAAGACCAAGACCGGGGGAGAAAGCCGACCCAGTGCTACTGCCCACAACTGAAAGCTTCATTGTGGAAACACAAGAGTCTATATAATGAAAGAAACGAGATAAAACGATGAACCCACTTACTCACACTATCAATCAATCAATCAATCAATCAATCAATCAATCAATCAATCAATCAATCAATCAATCAATCAATCAATCAATCAATCAATCAATCAATCAGTCAATCAATCAATCAGTAAATCAATCAGTCAATCAGTGAATCAATCAGTCAATCAATCAATTAATCAATTATTAGCTCACTCACTCACAAGGAAGGCTTTGCCACACACACTTGTTTGTTTTTGCTGATCAGCAATGTTTCGACTAATTAACGGCATAGCTGGTGGCAATGCCTGCAGACCACGGTTGATCAAGCAACATTCATGATCCCTGCAGTGCAACAAGAGATTCGATGATGTTTTTTTTTTTCAGTGATCCTAAGTGCTCTCTTAGGCATACTACATTAATGCATCGTTCGGTCTGTCCAGAGAAGTGTTTGCCAAGCGCTGTCTTGTAGAGGACAATCTTTTCGCAATCAGTGTACCATACCTTATGCGAGCAGGTTTTCAAGCGGAAGCTGGAATTCTCATTTCCCTAAGCTACACCGCGACCTCTTCTCGGTCCACAGAGGTTTCCCTAAAGAACGCTGGCTTGGTTGAGGCACGAGCTATTATGCAAGGTGTTTGGGACGTACTACGCTTGTTAGCAGAGGAGATGATCCAGAGGGCGCTAACAACGGCTGCCCTCTCCTCGTCGCCTAGAGTGCGGATAATTATAGGATTACTCCACGCAGCCGCATGAGCTCGCTCATGTTGCTGAAACGCGATGCGACCACCTACACGTCAGATCGCCATGCTAAGCTGACATGGTTGCCTCATAGCCTGGTCATACAATTCAGGGTACATCATTAAGCTATACATGCTCTACTACTGTATATTACGCCACTATATTGCCTATATGCTACAGGATACGGCATGCTAGAAGAAACCTGGGAAATGTGGGGACATCTTTTTAGATTGTTGGTAAAACTGCTAATGGGCCCAGTTGGTTTTTCTTGCTTGAAATATTTGTTGCGCTACTGTTTAATGCTTGCATTTAGTTTTATAGGCTACGACTACCTGCATTATAGCGCTGAACATCAAATAATACTGCTGGTGTTTAGAACGTTGGATACACCTCATTGCCTATCTTTGGCCGTCATAACGAGTCGGTGCCAAAAGAGGCCTGATTTTTCATGCAAAATATTGCCGTGCTCAGAAAAAGTGAGTGATCACGATCAGCATGCTTGTGCCGCATCCCAGTGCATTCAATACTGCTCTCACAAGCAAAAATAAAAATCTCCCTATTCATTCATTTGTATTTTGGCACTGGCGGCTCACAGGTGGCGCTTGGTGATTACGTCCAACAAAGCTGGGCTGGCATTCACCTAATCAAGGTCAGGCGAGTTGAACTATGCGTGTACAGTGCAACTCAAGGTTCAATGTCCAGCTGAGCATCGTATGAAACAGCCGAAATGTTCCAGGCCATAATTCATAAATCCTTCATCCCAGATCTTGCGTCATGTGCAAGGCCTGAATTCCATGTGGCGTGTATTCCTATTTCTTAGCCTTCCCAAGTAGGCGGTTGTTGGGTTGAAACATTCACGTGCAATGCGGAGTGAAAAGCGCTCGTCTGAAATTGAGCAATGCAAACTGTGTAGCTCCTAACGATGGAAACTACGGCGCGTGGAGCAATTATTCATATCTGATGCGTCGAAATTATTCGTGCTCATTCATTTCTTGGTTCTCAGGTTGGAAGCGGCGCTGTGGCGAATGACTCGAGAGGAGAGTTTCTGCACGCTTAAAATTTGCTGCAAAGTACACGGTGAGTGTGATGAAATAATGGTCACCTTCGTTACATTTTACTGATTTTAATATATCGCGCGCTGCAGTAGGCCACACGATGAACTCTAATATCTCACGTGTTTTGATACTGCGCATGCGAAGCCTAACCATAAGTGGAAGCGGAAAAGTTTGCTGTTTGAAACAACCATGTCCAACATTTCCGGGCAAAAATTTTGAAAATTGCAAAATTGTAAGAGACTGTTATGAAAATATTGGAGCTAATGTAGTCCATTCTTCGAATATGTAGAAAAATCATTTCTTTTGAAGTGTCTCCATCGACGGCATCGAACAAAAACTCTGCCATAAAAAACCAATGGCAAAAGCGTTTGACGAAAGCAAAAACGTGAAAAGAATAGAAAGACCTCGAGACTGACGTCTTGTGATCTGCGGATATATTATTTGTTATGGTGAAACCTTACATTAAAAAAAAGTTTGCGTTCATAAACGATTTCCTGCTCAAAAAAGCTTTTGTCCTGAATTGTTGGGTATGAGTACGAATGAAGCGTGCAGCTTGTGTAAAGGGTAAAAAAAATGTGATATTAAAATGGGGGCTGGAATAAATGTTTATAGCGCCTACACGCCAAAGTCATTACCCTTAGCCGCAATTCGGATGAGAGGGCTTCAGTTTATAATACTTCTTTGCGGTGCTTTGTGAATTACGAAGTATGTGAAAAGTGAAAGCTCAATAGGCAGCTGGTTGACCTCACCTCTGATATTGATACAGTCGCAAAGATGCGGAAAATAAAACAAGATAGAGGTACACTTTGCGTCGAGACGTTTTCATAAGCTTGTCTGAAGGCGCATACCTGCAGATCTGCTAAAGTGCTGCGTTTAGTGCGATATTATTAGGTTTCTTTATCGTGAATACTAGCTCTCTACGTAATGGGTGCTAAAGTCGAAGTGCGCATGCAAAATTTTGTTTTAGAAAAAGTTCTAAACCTGAGAATAGTACTACATCCAGATCATAAGCATATGTTCAATCTCATTTCGCTGCGTACAGTAAAGCCAAACAAAAAACGTTTAAGTGTTTTTCGTTTGGAATCAAAATCTCCTCAGGAGTATGTGTCTTGGTATTTTTTTTATGCTTGCACGTACCGAATCAACGCTGTTTCGTCAGAAAGGGCGGGAAACCCCTGAAGCATTTCTTAATACTGCAATTCCTGGGTATCAGTGCTTAACTAAAGAAATAATATGTGTAATCACAAAAATCCATTTACTTGTGCAAAGCGAGATGGCTGAGTGGCTTCGGCGTCACGACATAGGCGGACACTTAAAAACATTCGTCTTATGTGCGATGTGAAGTCTGAAGTGATTTCATCGAATTTCTCTTCTGACCAAACATTCATTATCAGGCTCTTTCTGAGAATGTTGGCGTTTGCGCTGCTTCATATGATGCATTCGTAAGTGAGAAAAGTTTTTCAAACAACTTTACTACTTGACGCAAACTCCTGACATCAACAACGAACAGACTGGTTCGTACCATTCTGAAAAGAATTGGGCTGTAGCGTTGCCTCTGAGACCTCCGCCTAAAACAATGTGTCGACGCACAGAATTTACTTGAAAAACACGGCCAGTGTTGGCAATACCGGTATTTCGACTTTCACCCTTGTTTAGCTTACGAAAGCTCGATGCTGATTGCCAGCGACTTCTTTGCGTTTAGAATGCCAATAGATTCGCGGTGAAGGCTAATTTCAATTTGTCCTTGGCATTCCTTTTAAAGAACAGCAGATTACAGAAATTAATCCGAAGCACCATTCCGCAACGGTCTCCTTCAGAGTCCTGTGTCTCTACTGGAAGTTACGGCCCACAAACCATACCAGCATAAACTGTTCTTTTTCGATGGCAGCAAATTATGTTTATCTCTTCCGGAATGAATTTATGGTAACGTAATCTCAACCAATATCACTAACTTTCTCTGTGGTCTAAAAATCTTGATCTGAGAGTGGAGCGAATTTTTAATATACCATTCAAAAAGCTAGCCGGACAAAACTTTTGCAGTCGGTTAAATAAACGTAAGGCTCGTCACTACAGCTTTGAGTTACCAAGAAAGGTTGGCTAGCTAAGGTTTTGGCGCGCTTCTCACGCGGATTCGCGCTAAACACATATAGCGTATATTACCTGAGCAATGATATCAAACTTCAAGTCACGGACTACAATTTGGCGGACAAGCCAGCATCTGCCGGGAAGGTCTTACGCGGGCATTGGCCCCGTTGTCTGCTGTCAAGAACGCTGCACTTGGTGAAATACTCTAGACATAGAAAGATAGAAGGTGAGTTAAGCGTCCGGTTTCTCATATTGGCGAAGAGCTTCTAATATACTCGGAGCCTGCCACCGGCATCTGCCGCTGTTCCGAACGTAGTTGCTATCGAACGAGAGGAACAGCTTGTAATGAAGAATTGTTCTCAATAGCCATACTCCTCCGGGAGATTGATGGTAGAGCCTTCTCAGCGTTTCTTGGAAACACTTCTTTCTGGAGTGTTTCTGGAGTGGAAACACTCTTTTCCCTCCTTTCTGGTAGCGCCGTAGTGACAGGCGCGATGTAACCATGTTGGCTAATCTTGAAGTTAGTGAGAAGTAGCATTCACATGAGACATCACGTCTGTTTCCTTTTTGTCCATCTTTGATTTCGTGCTGCAATTTATCCGAATTCTTGAAAGAAGAACTCGTTAACCTGCTCGTGACATGGACACACATGCAGCTTGTCAACGACCACTGCGATACTTTCGTTTGTTGTGAAACTCAAAAGAATAACTGTCTTCACTAATATCTGTGGACTTGTTAGGCTCGTAAAAAAGGTTTTTACTTTTGTGCTTCGCTAGAGAATGCTACATAGAAAAACTGAGTTCATAAACCCACGAGAAATATTTATTCTGTACCTCATGAGTCACGTCATTGGGCAAGGCTATGCCACTGATCGCCGTGAGCGGGAAGATGAGTGTTTGCAATGCGTCATTAAAAACATTATAGTGTTGCACAGTAGCAGTCGTTTCGTGAAAGCTGGCTGGTTCGAAATTGTCCCCTCATAACTTATAACAAGGATAATCAACAAAAAAAGGCGGCAACAAGGCGACACACTGTCTCAACCTCTTTGCTTTGCTGTGCTTGCATTATTAGTTCTTGGCAGCTAACTTTGTGATAATTACAAATATATAAAGGCACTGATAAAAATATTTTCTGTGGGAACAAATTTTGCTCAGTGCCTTCAAGTGTTTGTGATTTTCGCCTTATGAGTACGTTCTTATATTCTTGCGTATCTTGTACTGTTTTGTGGTGGTTCTCAATTCTTTTGCATTTAATTTGATAATAGCGGCTAGCTGCTAAGTGTTTAGTTTCCATGCTTAGATAAAAATTCTGGCGTGTGCATTGTGCAATGCGTGTTGTGAATTGTGTTTTAGAGCCATGCTTTGTTGGATATTGGGCAGGCAGTTTTAGCATGAATTGCTCCCCAATGCGGAAAAAAGTTGCCGGTGCACCTTTCATGCACCATCCTCTATTTAAATGTTCTAAAACAGGAACAAAAAAGTGCAGCACACTCTGCCTTCCCAGCTGGCAGCACATCGTGGCAATTATGTGAGAGTTGCTAGTCAGGTGAGACGTTTCCAGCAGCTCTCACGTCAAAGAGTGCATATGATCGTTTCAACCAGAATTTAAAGAATTTCTGTAAGGGCTGTAATTTCATAACAGTTACCTTACCAATGAAGACATGAAAGCACAGCGTTCCTTACCGTTGGCGATATTCAGCACAGGAGACGAGGCGAAATGCAGCTAATGTCACGTTCAGAAGTTCTGCTTTTCCAAATTATCCGAGGTAATATGATGCCCTTCTTTGGTGATGCAAAAGACACCACGCTCCGTATTTCCAAGAATCAGAAATCCACATCGCTATGACTGCACCATTGCGACCGGGTAATGAATATGCGTGTGAAATATGTAGAAGTCGGTGTTGTATAACATTTTTAGTCCAGTTCTGCTTACTTTGCATTTAATTATTTCTGGGCACATGGTTACGCTACGCAAGGCGACTTATGCTACAAGGATCAGTTTGTTGATGTGGTGCCTGATTTCAGTGTGGTGGAACCAAAGGAAATGAATCGCTGTATTCTTTACCTCATGATATTATCTTTGCATCGTTTCAAAGAAATTACAGCGACACAGATCAATAGTGCTGTAATAAATAAAAGGCACTGCTCCACTCTAGGCTGGGTAGAACCAAAAGCGACATCATGGATGCGTATTATGACGGTACTAAGTTACATTTTCTTTATCCTCACACTTTCCTTTCATAGCTCAAGTGATACCACACGACAAAAGCTTTGTGAGGCAGTGTAGGGTCGTTCGAAAACTTAAAAAAATAATTGCGCGAAGACCCAACTGAATAAGTTTTTAGAAATGCAAGACAAGATATTATTATCTGTGCACTTATTTCATGCCTTGAGGATGATTACATGCAATGTATACCGCACTGACCTCTGCTGCTCTGGCAACTAAATGTGTTTAAAAACAAATAACCAAGCTTCCGTTCAGGCTAATCAATCTTTAAACTTTCGAATGTGTTTTTCACGCATACTTTTCTCAACTTTTAGCCTCCCAGGGCATCGTATTTCAAGCTACGTCAATACCTCGGGAATGGCAAAGTGTGTAGAGTGGGATAAGATGGGATTCACATTTTGTAGCAGGTTGTTTCGTTCAACATTTCAGTTTTGTGCGCAGAGGATATAATGCTGCCACCACCTGTTAAGCGCCTTAGAACAGTCGCGCTCAAAATATAGCCACAACAAAGACCTTAGTGGTTTCAGAAAACATACTGCCGCGAAGCTTAGGCTGTTCGTTTCTCATGCTAAAAACAGCCGGCACGCTGCTTTATCACATTGTGACGCGAACTGTCAGTAGACTTATCTTTAATGGTCGCAGCAATACGCAACTGCTCACAAATTGTTTGAGATGGTTGTACTTGCTTTTAGCGCCTTATGTCGAAGGTTATTTGACAACTTTAAATTGGGTGTTGTCCAGAGCGGTGGTGTATGTTCTTCTTACACCGTCAGAACGTTTGTTCAGTTCTTTGTGGGCGCAAGTCAGCCCAATAGAGTTTCCTTTAAGAGCGTTTCGGCGAACTTCTGCCTGCCCGACTGTCGTCACATTACGCGACGATACTGAGTGTATCTGGGGAGCTTGCACAGAAGAGGCACGACACTAAGTCCTTTGATGATGGCCGTTAGCCCGCAGTGGTGGCCTAGTGGTTGAGCATCCGCCTCGCATGCGGGAGGTGCGGGGCTCGACCCCCGTGCCGTCGGGTACCCACCGGTGATACGATGGGTGCAAGCCTCCCCTGCCTGGTGCTTGGCTTTATCATGATGAAATGCTTGGGAAATGGGTCTTTGACCCCGCCTTGAGCAAACAAAAATACATTTTGCCATGGCGCTCGTTTGCCCCAGATGCTCTTGCGCCATAAAAATTCACAGTCATCAGACGATAGCCGTTTAATTCTTCCAAGCTTTAACACTTCATGGATGTAGCCAGCGACGACAGTGTTTGACGCCAGTACTCCCGCTAAAAATCTTTCAAATTGGAAAATCTTTTCGCCTCTATAAGAATCAATCAAATCAAATCAAATCATATTTTATTCTCCAGAAAGTATCTGGATGGTCACCTGGGCTAAAAGCTGTACGGACAGCTTGACGAAGGCCCAAGTATTCCCCTAATTTTCTGCGCTGAGAGCATTCATTAGCGAAGGCAACTTAAAAATTAAGTTTTTTGAGCGATTCCGAGAGAAAAATTAGTAAGAAGGACTGGTTTGCAGGAAAGCAAAAGCCAGAGATAGGCTTGCTTTGTGCGGACTGTCCCCATTTTGCTGCAGAGGAAGGGGTGGACGAGGGCATAAATGCAGACCATGAAAAAGGCTCTAAGGGAACTTGGGAAGGACTCGTGCTCTACTACTGTGGTAGTACGTCCTAATATTTTCGACACAATTTTATTTTTCTACCTTAAAGTGAAAGTATTTAAATTGTCGGGGAAACAGTGACCAGTATCGCGATGCGAAAATGCCGGCGTCTCTCTGCAGCCTCAAAAACTGAAGCCTCCGGCCTCTAGAAGCATCTGCCCACAGCCACTTACCCACCACATCACCCCAGCTAAGTCGCTCGCCGCCTCTCCAAGGCCACCCTCAATCCAGTTTAACATCCCACCACTCCTGGCTACACCCTCCAGAGACGACACCCTCCATCGTTCCTGAAAACTCTACCTTTCAATAGCGTAACACACTACAAACCCAACAGCATTCACTCTCCACAAGAACTTGACCCACTAAA
Source organism: Amblyomma americanum (assembly GCA_030143305.2). Taxonomy (NCBI): domain Eukaryota; kingdom Metazoa; phylum Arthropoda; class Arachnida; order Ixodida; family Ixodidae; genus Amblyomma; species Amblyomma americanum. The sequence goes on from JARKHS020032457.1 coordinate 406,863, forward strand.
CACATCTACTAGAAGCCCACACAACAGCGTCGGCTTCTAGTGGGCGAAGGCTGAGTGGGAAACACCACTCGTAGACATAAGCACCAGGCACCTCCCCACTCCAAGATAACGGGCTGCCCGCCACCCACAGCCAATTTCGACGCACCTGTCCCGGCTCTCTGTCTTCGAGAGTCATGGGAGAGACATGGGAGAGGATTTTGCCCTGCAGTGGGCGTAGTCAGACTGATGATTATCATGATGACTGACGCCACTGTGTGGGATGCGCGCGCGCGTCGCATTGATTATTCGTTCGAGGTAGTAAACACTGTTACTAGAACTGTCGCTGCTTCTTTGGCCATGTGAAGCCCAGTACGAAGAAGTATTTCTCCTTTTGAAAGATAAACAAGCGGTTAGCTTGAAGCTCAAGCTATGCGCTCTCTTTGAGAATTGCTAATTGAATTCCTACATATCCGTGGTTTTTATCACACGGTAATCGTGGAAACCGACTAAAGGTTAAGTGTCCGTTCCCCATTTACGTCTGCGGCTATGCTTTACCTCAAGGCAGATAGCAACGACGAGGACTGTTTTACAGAAGAATGCGGTGTCTGAAAGATAGCAGAATAACTTTAGTACCACAACGCAATGTCCAGTAAGAAATTAATCAAAGACATTGACTCAAAGTTTTCGCGAAAATACTACAGAACAAGAACTTCAAGGGCTCTCAAACCTATCACGCTCGATGCTATCCCAGAGTTCTGAATGCAATTAATTAATGTTGTCACTATCCCGCTGAGCGGCACGGGTGCAGATTGCGCCCGCCTTCCCAGCGCCTTCGCATAATGAGTGTCATTTCAATATGAACGGAACCAATTTGCTGTCCCCGGAAGACCTGCCTAGACCGGCTTCTTGCAAACCTTATTTTCCTCGTTTATCGACGGTACTTTGCGTAGAACCTAATTTCAGTCGTTCGTTTCCACCGGCTACGAAAATGAAACGTTACAGCTCAAAACGTTTAAAATTCGCCTAAATATCGGAAAAAAGGAAAACCTGTTTCGGGATGGAGGAGGAAGACAGCAAAGCGTCGCCACCGCTGATAATGTGAAACATGGAATACAAACGGGAAGAAATGCAGTAGTTTTCTGTTTCGAAGTTTGCTCCGGATGAATGGTTGGAGGCAATATGATGTCCTGGTTTCCAGAGGAAATGTCCGCAACGCTCCGTGGTATATTCCGACCTTAAACTCTCCAGGGAGTCCAGCTGAATCGAACGTTCGTTTCGCCGAGGTCTCGGGTTAATATCTATCCCCTAGCAACTGGTTGGCGAATGAAGACACGCGTGAAATATAAAAGAGTCGTCGTTGTATGACTTTGGTTCCGGTTCAGTTTACTTTTCATTTAATTTTCTGTCGGTGCAAACACACGCTCCACAACGTTCCTCCTATCGTAGGGATCGGCCAGTCGGGATGGCGACTTATTTCAGCGGCGGGAAAGGAAATAAAGGAAATCGCCGCATTGTTGCAGCCACAATGCTATCGTCTCCCGTTTCAAACTCATGACAGTTATATATGGCGTAATACATTGACTGTAATAAAAAAATCACAAGGTCTAATGCAATGTGACGCAACGTATATGCGTTAGTCTTACTAGTTGTTCGCTCCATTTTTACCTTGACTACCTTCTCTTGGCGAAAAGACCGCCTTTTTAAAAACAGCCGTTTTTTTTTTCAGTAAAACTAACTTGATGGTGACCGCTTTGTTGTGTCCTTCTTTCATTGCGTATTGCCATTGTGCGTGTGTCCCTAGCAACCAATGCTGACCAACTTGTCCAGAAAGCCGCTCTAGCGCAGTCCCCGTTGTGGTTGTGAATTTGATTCTGCCGTTAGTTTTAGTTCCTTGCGACGCAGGCTTCTGGTGAGTGGAACCTTTTTGAGTGTGAATGTGGTAAATAGGAGGTTGGCCGAGGCCTATCTGAGGATGAAGGTGGGTGAAGTGTGGAGGTGGAGAAGGTGCTCCGGCCTGGAGTAGGCGTAGTATTTTTTTTTTATGAGCGGAGATACAATTGCGTCCGTGCTAACTAAAGAGGCACAGATGCTTTTGTCAGGCTCAATAGCCTTTAGCCGCCGGCCCTGGAGCAAGCACTCTATATTCTCTGCAGAAATTAACATAACACTTTGATACAGCAATAGAGGACGCGCAACAATGCCATGCGGAAGTTCGTCCTCATAATGAGGCCTCCAAGCGACATGTAAATTTGGGGAAACAAACAAAAGATTAGGGTGACGACTTGGTTATCACAACGCATCTGCCATTCATAATGTGAACCAGAACGCGACGTCCAACCAAACGAAAAATCTCAAAAGGCAAACTACTAGCGTTGATGATCCATATCACCACAAGTGTATGTACCCTATAGTTTTCTTTTCGCTACGTTTCAGGCATTTAAAACTGTCAATAACGTGCGAATCATTCTGGCAGCTCTCAATTCTACGTCGTTGGGTTTTTTGCTGAGAAGTTCAGCGTCTTTTTTCTCTAGTGGAAGATATATTAAGTATTCCGGATCTCGCACTGTGGTGCTAATAACCCAATGTTTAAAGACATGGAAGATGCAATGACACTCACACCGGCAATTACAATCGGTTTACCCTACAAACTATCGGGGTTTTCTGTGTGACATTAAGATATCATGGGATTAATTTCGATCTAATGACAATGACTTTCTTTCTTCGCGATGCTTCAAACAGCATCTGCACGCATAAGTGTGCTATTGTGCCGCCCATGGCCATGCGAAGAATGCTTAAATTAACACCTTTGACAACTGCATTTCCTAATTAATACTTCACCACGAATAACTAACCTCAGAAATTAGTCTAAGAAATATTAGTCTCAGAAACCGAATGTAATGGAAAACTCGCGATTAATCTGAAAGATACTGACGACCGCTTAGTAGCCATCTCAGCTATTACACGGTACAGTGCAAATTTTTCACACTTTACAAAAAAGAACCAGAAATGTACATGCATCTTTAATGCGCGATTTTGAGTTTTATTTCCTGTCTTCCTTTTCAAGCTTGTTTATGCTGTCACTTGTGTAGAAAAGTTGTTTTCTTTTAAAGAAAGTTTGATGGAAACTTCTGAAATCAATGTTGGAATCTTATCAGTGTGCTTGTTTTCATTGAACAATGCTAAGAAACTGCACAGAGAAAAACTGCATAAAGAACGCGCAGCAGACAACCATAACTTGGTATTTTAATGCACGTGTTGATTTCTAGCTAAACGTCTTTTATAACCGAACGTATCCCAATGCGGTGTGATGAAAGTTCTGGGTTTACAGACCTGCACTTTTATGTAGGTTGAATTGGAAATGTAGGGTTGTTTCTCAACTTGTGGGAGCGAGTATGAATTGTCCTTAGACACAGAATCCCCTCACAATACTTTTCAACCTTTTTTTCTTTGAAAACGCGTCTCAAGTCATTTTCTTAACGTATTCGCGCTGCTCTCTTGGGAGCCAAAATTCAGAAAATGTATCCGAAAATGTGTAACTCCATCCAAACAATTGATTTCATCATAGAAATTGCGCCATTTCTGCGTGCTCAACACAAAGTAAAAATTTAATCTTCAAGACCGCGCGCATACTTGCAACATAACTTGACTATTTCTTCACTTTCGATGGAACAAGATACGGCCGGGAATAAAGCGGGCCAAGATCTTTACAGGTGCGCATTTGGTATCTTTTCTACGAGAACTATTGCAAAATAGTTTGCGATATTCGTCTAGACAGTTTGAGACAAAACTTGACATAAAGTTTCTTTGCACAGGTTACACAGTACGGCACAAATTACACATGTACCTATTGATTTATTTTTTGAAGAGTTGCTTATAAAAGAACACGAAAAGTGGTTCAGCAAGTTTGTGCGAGAAGACAAGGAAGAAGCAAGGTCGTACGTCCGTGGAGTAACAAATAATTTTATTTTCACCTTCCTGTAATGCATCTGGTTTCCAAAGCAGTGACTGCTAGGCGTGTAGCACCAAGACAGCGCGATAATTTGTACCGCGCATGGCAACACATGGGACCACTAGCAGCTTCCACTAGTTGTCACCGTTTTCAGCCGCCTTGCTTTGGGTGCGGTAATAGAAAAGCAGAAACTAATTTTTTTGAGTACCCCATTGCACCGGACTTTTCTTTTATACACCCGGTATCTTCTCACTGCCCTTGCCCTATCGGAGCTGACGTAGAGACGTATGCTTGCTTGGAGTCCGTCATCAGGACATATACATACATGACTGAAACTCTTTAAGCCAGGTAAGGTGGCGAAGCACCAGTTTACCAAGAGATATGGGCCTGCTTCGGAACGTTGTGCATCCTTGTAGCAACGCGTCGGCACAAGACAAGCAAAGGTGCAGAGCAGGGTAGATAAACCTCTGCCAGAGACCATTTTTGGAGAGGAGGAGCTGTGCTCATGAACACACAGAAATAAGCTTGACAAACCATGCGACACCGTCACAGCGGGCACGAAAAAACATCGAAATGTAAATATATAACCTATCTGTTGTATAAAAAAAAATTGCTGACAGTTGAGCATTGCTGAGCACGAAATACCGAGCGCAAGCATAGCTTTTGCAGGTGGAAACCAGTGCAACGTATCTGAAAGCGCGACTGAGGTGTCCACGTACCCAGGGAGCCAGTTATGCTCGTCTTTAACTTTTTTAACCTCAATGTCAATTTATCCAATGAACCCCATCTTCCTTAGACGCGAACGCTAATTGGTCTTGTGCTGTGTTTACGTCACAGCGCTGTCCACGCCAACGCTTGCAGCGTACATCTCTGTCACTACCGCCACATACCTCAAAGCGTGAATAGTGGTTTGATAGTAGTATTATTTGATGAAGAAGACGATGGACAATGCACAGCGCGACGGTGTCTAATCCCCCAGTGTGGGTATGTGCCATCTTTTGATAGGCTAAAAAAAACAACAACAACAACAACAACAACACGAGGTGTGTTTGGCTGCGATGATAGGGTAGGGCTCTCGCGCAGTGGCCAGCGAAGCTGTTCAGCCGCGGGTTAAACTCAAGTCACGAATATTTATTGATTCATTTATTTCAGTTGGCAGAATCCCACAGACACCGCAAGTATACAAACATCGCAAGATGTTGGGTGGGGTTTACCCATCGGAACAGTGCTTTCGCGGAAGTGTCTTATTCGAAAACAATAGAAATGTCACGTAGCATACCTTTGATACATATATACCTCTAATACGTCAATTTACACATTTTTTTTCGCTTGCGCAGTTCTGTGCACCGCTTATGAGTTATGATACACGCTGACAACAGTACGCAGATTTCGTGTGTTGCGTGACATTTCTGCCAAGTGGTGGCAGTATAAACGCTCTTAAATACGTATCTTGTAGTACATTTATACCAACAGGAACATCGTGAAAGGAAGAATGAACGGAAAAAAATGTGGGCAGTGAAAATAAAAGGAAGCCCGTTCGCGAAAAGGGCAATTTTTTTCTTCTTCGAAAACTTCTATAGCAGTTTAAGGAAATTTGGCTAGCGTCGAACCGGTTTGATAAATATTGAATCTGCTTCACGTGAGCTCGGGCCTACATG